>JAVIWB010000714.1:0-16617 GCA_031893035.1 Dermolepida albohirtum
TCTCTTCGTGAAGTTATTAGCGACCTTAAAATCAGACAAACTCACATGTAGCGTTAGGCGGAAACTGACTTTCAAAAGTGATTGTTTTTTAGGTGTGTACTTATAGATTGTGACACGACTGTTACGCTGCTTCAAACCAGAACATTGTATCTCTTCTCGTTCCGAAGTTATTAGCGACCTTAGAACGCCATCAGACAGAGCTCACATGTAGCGTTAGGCGGAAACTGACTTTCAAAAGTGATTGTTTTTTAGGTGTGTACTTATAGATTGTGACACGACTGTTACGCTGCTTCAAACCAGAACATTGTATCTCTTCTCGTTCCGAAGTTATTAGCGACCTTAGAACGCCATCAGACAGAGCTCACATGTAGCGTTAGGCGGAAACTGACTTTCAAAAGTGATTGTTTTTTAGGTGTGTACTTATAGATTGTGACACGACTGTTACGCTGCTTCAAACCAGAACATTGTATCACTTCTCGATAGAGAACATTGTATCACTTCTCGTTCCGAAGTTATTAGCGACCTTAGAACGCCATCAGACAGAGCTCACATGTAGCGTTAGGCGGAAACTGACTTTCAAAAGTGATTGTTTTTTAGGTGTGTACTTATAGATTGTGACACGACTGTTACGCTGCTTCAAACCAGAACATTGTATCTCTTCTCGTTCCGAAGTTATTAGCGACCATAGAACGCCATCAGACAGAGCTCACATGTAGCGTTAGGCGGAAACTGACTTTCAAAAGTGATTGTTTTTTAGGTGTGTACTTATAGATTGTGACACGACTGTTACGCTGCTTCAAACCAGAACATTGTATCTCTTCTCGTTCCGAAGTTATTAGCGACCTTAGAACGCCATCAGACAGAGCTCACATGTAGCGTTAGGCGGAAACTGACTTTCAAAAGTGATTGTTTTTTAGGTGTGTACTTATAGATTGTGACACGACTGTTACGCTGCTTCAAACCAGAACATTGTATCTCTTCTCGTTCCGAAGTTATTAGCGACCTTAGAACGCCATCAGACAGAGCTCACATGTAGCGTTAGGCGGAAACTGACTTTCAAAAGTGATTGTTTTTTAGGTGTGTACTTATAGATTGTGACACGACTGTTACGCTGCTTCAAACCAGAACATTGTATCTCTTCTCGTTCCGAAGTTATTAGCGACCTTAGAACGCCATCAGACAGAGCTCACATGTAGCGTTAGGCGGAAACTGACTTTCAAAAGTGATTGTTTTTTAGGTGTGTACTTATAGATTGTGACACGACTGTTACGCTGCTTCAAACCAGAACATTGTATCTCTTCTCGTTCCGAAGTTATTAGCGACCTTAGAACGCCATCAGACAGAGCTCACATGTAGCGTTAGGCGGAAACTGACTTTCAAAAGTGATTGTTTTTTAGGTGTGTACTTATAGATTGTGACACGACTGTTACGCTGCTTCAAACCAGAACATTGTATCTCTTCTCGTTCCGAAGTTATTAGCGACCTTAGAACGCCATCAGACAGAGCTCACATGTAGCGTTAGGCGGAAACTGACTTTCAAAAGTGATTGTTTTTTAGGTGTGTACTTATAGATTGTGACACGACTGTTACGCTGCTTCAAACCAGAACATTGTATCTCTTCTCGTTCCGAAGTTATTAGCGACCTTAGAACGCCATCAGACAGAGCTCACATGTAGCGTTAGGCGGAAACTGACTTTCAAAAGTGATTGTTTTTTAGGTGTGTACTTATAGATTGTGACACGACTGTTACGCTGCTTCAAACCAGAACATTGTATCTCTTCTCGTTCCGAAGTTATTAGCGACCTTAGAACGCCATCAGACAGAGCTCACATGTAGCGTTAGGCGGAAACTGACTTTCAAAAGTGATTGTTTTTTAGGTGTGTACTTATAGATTGTGACACGACTGTTACGCTGCTTCAAACCAGAACATTGTATCACTTCTCGTTCAAAAGTGATTGTTTTTTAGGTGTGTACTTATAGATTGTGACACGACTGTTACGCTGCTTCAAACCAGAACATTGTATCTCTTCTCGTTCCGAAGTTATTAGCGACCTTAGAACGCCATCAGACAGAGCTCACATGTAGCGTTAGGCGGAAACTGACTTTCAAAAGTGATTGTTTTTTAGGTGTGTACTTATAGATTGTGACACGACTGTTACGCTGCTTCAAACCAGAACATTGTATCTCTTCTCGTTCCGAAGTTATTAGCGACCTTAGAACGCCATCAGACAGAGCTCACATGTAGCGTTAGGCGGAAACTGACTTTCAAAAGTGATTGTTTTTTAGGTGTGTACTTATAGATTGTGACACGACTGTTACGCTGCTTCAAACCAGAACATTGTATCTCTTCTCGTTCCGAAGTTATTAGCGACCTTAGAACGCCATCAGACAGAGCTCACATGTAGCGTTAGGCGGAAACTGACTTTCAAAAGTGATTGTTTTTTAGGTGTGTACTTATAGATTGTGACACGACTGTTACGCTGCTTCAAACCAGAACATTGTATCTCTTCTCGTTCCGAAGTTATTAGCGACCTTAGAACGCCATCAGACAGAGCTCACATGTAGCGTTAGGCGGAAACTGACTTTCAAAAGTGATTGTTTTTTAGGTGTGTACTTATAGATTGTGACACGACTGTTACGCTGCTTCAAACCAGAACATTGTATCTCTTCTCGTTCCGAAGTTATTAGCGACCTTAGAACGCCATCAGACAGAGCTCACATGTAGCGTTAGGCGGAAACTGACTTTCAAAAGTGATTGTTTTTTAGGTGTGTACTTATAGATTGTGACACGACTGTTACGCTGCTTCAAACCAGAACATTGTATCTCTTCTCGTTCCGAAGTTATTAGCGACCTTAGAACGCCATCAGACAGAGCTCACATGTAGCGTTAGGCGGAAACTGACTTTCAAAAGTGATTGTTTTTTAGGTGTGTACTTATAGATTGTGACACGACTGTTACGCTGCTTCAAACCAGAACATTGTATCTCTTCTCGTTCCGAAGTTATTAGCGACCTTAGAACGCCATCAGACAGAGCTCACATGTAGCGTTAGGCGGAAACTGACTTTCAAAAGTGATTGTTTTTTAGGTGTGTACTTATAGATTGTGACACGACTGTTACGCTGCTTCAAACCAGAACATTGTATCTCTTCTCGTTCCGAAGTTATTAGCGACCTTAGAACGCCATCAGACAGAGCTCACATGTAGCGTTAGGCGGAAACTGACTTTCAAAAGTGATTGTTTTTTAGGTGTGTACTTATAGATTGTGACACGACTGTTACGCTGCTTCAAACCAGAACATTGTATCTCTTCTCGTTCCGAAGTTATTAGCGACCTTAGAACGCCATCAGACAGAGCTCACATGTAGCGTTAGGCGGAAACTGACTTTCAAAAGTGATTGTTTTTTAGGTGTGTACTTATAGATTGTGACACGACTGTTACGCTGCTTCAAACCAGAACATTGTATCTCTTCTCGTTCCGAAGTTATTAGCGACCTTAGAACGCCATCAGACAGAGCTCACATGTAGCGTTAGGCGGAAACTGACTTTCAAAAGTGATTGTTTTTTAGGTGTGTACTTATAGATTGTGACACGACTGTTACGCTGCTTCAAACCAGAACATTGTATCTCTTCTCGTTCCGAAGTTATTAGCGACCTTAGAACGCCATCAGACAGAGCTCACATGTAGCGTTAGGCGGAAACTGACTTTCAAAAGTGATTGTTTTTTAGGTGTGTACTTATAGATTGTGACACGACTGTTACGCTGCTTCAAACCAGAACATTGTATCTCTTCTCGTTCCGAAGTTATTAGCGACCTTAGAACGCCATCAGACAGAGCTCACATGTAGCGTTAGGCGGAAACTGACTTTCAAAAGTGATTGTTTTTTAGGTGTGTACTTATAGATTGTGACACGACTGTTACGCTGCTTCAAACCAGAACATTGTATCTCTTCTCGTTCCGAAGTTATTAGCGACCTTAGAACGCCATCAGACAGAGCTCACATGTAGCGTTAGGCGGAAACTGACTTTCAAAAGTGATTGTTTTTTAGGTGTGTACTTATAGATTGTGACACGACTGTTACGCTGCTTCAAACCAGAACATTGTATCTCTTCTCGTTCCGAAGTTATTAGCGACCTTAGAACGCCATCAGACAGAGCTCACATGTAGCGTTAGGCGGAAACTGACTTTCAAAAGTGATTGTTTTTTAGGTGTGTACTTATAGATTGTGACACGACTGTTACGCTGCTTCAAACCAGAACATTGTATCTCTTCTCGTTCCGAAGTTATTAGCGACCTTAGAACGCCATCAGACAGAGCTCACATGTAGCGTTAGGCGGAAACTGACTTTCAAAAGTGATTGTTTTTTAGGTGTGTACTTATAGATTGTGACACGACTGTTACGCTGCTTCAAACCAGAACATTGTATCTCTTCTCGTTCCGAAGTTATTAGCGACCTTAGAACGCCATCAGACAGAGCTCACATGTAGCGTTAGGCGGAAACTGACTTTCAAAAGTGATTGTTTTTTAGGTGTGTACTTATAGATTGTGACACGACTGTTACGCTGCTTCAAACCAGAACATTGTATCTCTTCTCGTTCCGAAGTTATTAGCGACCTTAGAACGCCATCAGACAGAGCTCACATGTAGCGTTAGGCGGAAACTGACTTTCAAAAGTGATTGTTTTTTAGGTGTGTACTTATAGATTGTGACACGACTGTTACGCTGCTTCAAACCAGAACATTGTATCTCTTCTCGTTCCGAAGTTATTAGCGACCTTAGAACGCCATCAGACAGAGCTCACATGTAGCGTTAGGCGGAAACTGACTTTCAAAAGTGATTGTTTTTTAGGTGTGTACTTATAGATTGTGACACGACTGTTACGCTGCTTCAAACCAGAACATTGTATCTCTTCTCGTTCCGAAGTTATTAGCGACCTTAGAACGCCATCAGACAGAGCTCACATGTAGCGTTAGGCGGAAACTGACTTTCAAAAGTGATTGTTTTTTAGGTGTGTACTTATAGATTGTGACACGACTGTTACGCTGCTTCAAACCAGAACATTGTATCTCTTCTCGTTCCGAAGTTATTAGCGACCTTAGAACGCCATCAGACAGAGCTCACATGTAGCGTTAGGCGGAAACTGACTTTCAAAAGTGATTGTTTTTTAGGTGTGTACTTATAGATTGTGACACGACTGTTACGCTGCTTCAAACCAGAACATTGTCTCTTCTCGTTCCGAAGTTATTAGCGACCTTAGAACGCCATCAGACAGAGCTCACATGTAGCGTTAGGCGGAAACTGACTTTCAAAAGTGATTGTTTTTTAGGTGTGTACTTATAGATTGTGACACGACTGTTACGCTGCTTCAAACCAGAACATTGTATCTCTTCTCGTTCCGAAGTTATTAGCGACCTTAGAACGCCATCAGACAGAGCTCACATGTAGCGTTAGGCGGAAACTGACTTTCAAAAGTGATTGTTTTTTAGGTGTGTACTTATAGATTGTGACACGACTGTTACGCTGCTTCAAACCAGAACATTGTATCTCTTCTCGTTCCGAAGTTATTAGCGACCTTAGAACGCCATCAGACAGAGCTCACATGTAGCGTTAGGCGGAAACTGACTTTCAAAAGTGATTGTTTTTTAGGTGTGTACTTATAGATTGTGACACGACTGTTACGCTGCTTCAAACCAGAACATTGTATCTCTTCTCGTTCCGAAGTTATTAGCGACCTTAGAACGCCATCAGACAGAGCTCACATGTAGCGTTAGGCGGAAACTGACTTTCAAAAGTGATTGTTTTTTAGGTGTGTACTTATAGATTGTGACACGACTGTTACGCTGCTTCAAACCAGAACATTGTATCTCTTCTCGTTCCGAAGTTATTAGCGACCTTAGAACGCCATCAGACAGAGCTCACATGTAGCGTTAGGCGGAAACTGACTTTCAAAAGTGATTGTTTTTTAGGTGTGTACTTATAGATTGTGACACGACTGTTACGCTGCTTCAAACCAGAACATTGTATCTCTTCTCGTTCCGAAGTTATTAGCGACCTTAGAACGCCATCAGACAGAGCTCACATGTAGCGTTAGGCGGAAACTGACTTTCAAAAGTGATTGTTTTTTAGGTGTGTACTTATAGATTGTGACACGACTGTTACGCTGCTTCAAACCAGAACATTGTATCTCTTCTCGTTCCGAAGTTATTAGCGACCTTAGAACGCCATCAGACAGAGCTCACATGTAGCGTTAGGCGGAAACTGACTTTCAAAAGTGATTGTTTTTTAGGTGTGTACTTATAGATTGTGACACGACTGTTACGCTGCTTCAAACCAGAACATTGTATCTCTTCTCGTTCCGAAGTTATTAGCGACCTTAGAACGCCATCAGACAGAGCTCACATGTAGCGTTAGGCGGAAACTGACTTTCAAAAGTGATTGTTTTTTAGGTGTGTACTTATAGATTGTGACACGACTGTTACGCTGCTTCAAACCAGAACATTGTATCTCTTCTCGTTCCGAAGTTATTAGCGACCTTAGAACGCCATCAGACAGAGCTCACATGTAGCGTTAGGCGGAAACTGACTTTCAAAAGTGATTGTTTTTTAGGTGTGTACTTATAGATTGTGACACGACTGTTACGCTGCTTCAAACCAGAACATTGTATCTCTTCTCGTTCCGAAGTTATTAGCGACCTTAGAACGCCATCAGACAGAGCTCACATGTAGCGTTAGGCGGAAACTGACTTTCAAAAGTGATTGTTTTTTAGGTGTGTACTTATAGATTGTGACACGACTGTTACGCTGCTTCAAACCAGAACATTGTATCTCTTCTCGTTCCGAAGTTATTAGCGACCTTAGAACGCCATCAGACAGAGCTCACATGTAGCGTTAGGCGGAAACTGACTTTCAAAAGTGATTGTTTTTTAGGTGTGTACTTATAGATTGTGACACGACTGTTACGCTGCTTCAAACCAGAACATTGTATCTCTTCTCGTTCCGAAGTTATTAGCGACCTTAGAACGCCATCAGACAGAGCTCACATGTAGCGTTAGGCGGAAACTGACTTTCAAAAGTGATTGTTTTTTAGGTGTGTACTTATAGATTGTGACACGACTGTTACGCTGCTTCAAACCAGAACATTGTATCTCTTCTCGTTCCGAAGTTATTAGCGACCTTAGAACGCCATCAGACAGAGCTCACATGTAGCGTTAGGCGGAAACTGACTTTCAAAAGTGATTGTTTTTTAGGTGTGTACTTATAGATTGTGACACGACTGTTACGCTGCTTCAAACCAGAACATTGTATCTCTTCTCGTTCCGAAGTTATTAGCGACCTTAGAACGCCATCAGACAGAGCTCACATGTAGCGTTAGGCGGAAACTGACTTTCAAAAGTGATTGTTTTTTAGGTGTGTACTTATAGATTGTGACACGACTGTTACGCTGCTTCAAACCAGAACATTGTATCTCTTCTCGTTCCGAAGTTATTAGCGACCTTAGAACGCCATCAGACAGAGCTCACATGTAGCGTTAGGCGGAAACTGACTTTCAAAAGTGATTGTTTTTTAGGTGTGTACTTATAGATTGTGACACGACTGTTACGCTGCTTCAAACCAGAACATTGTATCTCTTCTCGTTCCGAAGTTATTAGCGACCTTAGAACGCCATCAGACAGAGCTCACATGTAGCGTTAGGCGGAAACTGACTTTCAAAAGTGATTGTTTTTTAGGTGTGTACTTATAGATTGTGACACGACTGTTACGCTGCTTCAAACCAGAACATTGTATCTCTTCTCGTTCCGAAGTTATTAGCGACCTTAGAACGCCATCAGACAGAGCTCACATGTAGCGTTAGGCGGAAACTGACTTTCAAAAGTGATTGTTTTTTAGGTGTGTACTTATAGATTGTGACACGACTGTTACGCTGCTTCAAACCAGAACATTGTATCTCTTCTCGTTCCGAAGTTATTAGCGACCTTAGAACGCCATCAGACAGAGCTCACATGTAGCGTTAGGCGGAAACTGACTTTCAAAAGTGATTGTTTTTTAGGTGTGTACTTATAGATTGTGACACGACTGTTACGCTGCTTCAAACCAGAACATTGTATCTCTTCTCGTTCCGAAGTTATTAGCGACCTTAGAACGCCATCAGACAGAGCTCACATGTAGCGTTAGGCGGAAACTGACTTTCAAAAGTGATTGTTTTTTAGGTGTGTACTTATAGATTGTGACACGACTGTTACGCTGCTTCAAACCAGAACATTGTATCTCTTCTCGTTCCGAAGTTATTAGCGACCTTAGAACGCCATCAGACAGAGCTCACATGTAGCGTTAGGCGGAAACTGACTTTCAAAAGTGATTGTTTTTTAGGTGTGTACTTATAGATTGTGACACGACTGTTACGCTGCTTCAAACCAGAACATTGTATCTCTTCTCGTTCCGAAGTTATTAGCGACCTTAGAACGCCATCAGACAGAGCTCACATGTAGCGTTAGGCGGAAACTGACTTTCAAAAGTGATTGTTTTTTAGGTGTGTACTTATAGATTGTGACACGACTGTTACGCTGCTTCAAACCAGAACATTGTATCTCTTCTCGTTCCGAAGTTATTAGCGACCTTAGAACGCCATCAGACAGAGCTCACATGTAGCGTTAGGCGGAAACTGACTTTCAAAAGTGATTGTTTTTTAGGTGTGTACTTATAGATTGTGACACGACTGTTACGCTGCTTCAAACCAGAACATTGTATCTCTTCTCGTTCCGAAGTTATTAGCGACCTTAGAACGCCATCAGACAGAGCTCACATGTAGCGTTAGGCGGAAACTGACTTTCAAAAGTGATTGTTTTTTAGGTGTGTACTTATAGATTGTGACACGACTGTTACGCTGCTTCAAACCAGAACATTGTATCTCTTCTCGTTCCGAAGTTATTAGCGACCTTAGAACGCCATCAGACAGAGCTCACATGTAGCGTTAGGCGGAAACTGACTTTCAAAAGTGATTGTTTTTTAGGTGTGTACTTATAGATTGTGACACGACTGTTACGCTGCTTCAAACCAGAACATTGTATCTCTTCTCGTTCCGAAGTTATTAGCGACCTTAGAACGCCATCAGACAGAGCTCACATGTAGCGTTAGGCGGAAACTGACTTTCAAAAGTGATTGTTTTTTAGGTGTGTACTTATAGATTGTGACACGACTGTTACGCTGCTTCAAACCAGAACATTGTATCTCTTCTCGTTCCGAAGTTATTAGCGACCTTAGAACGCCATCAGACAGAGCTCACATGTAGCGTTAGGCGGAAACTGACTTTCAAAAGTGATTGTTTTTTAGGTGTGTACTTATAGATTGTGACACGACTGTTACGCTGCTTCAAACCAGAACATTGTATCTCTTCTCGTTCCGAAGTTATTAGCGACCTTAGAACGCCATCAGACAGAGCTCACATGTAGCGTTAGGCGGAAACTGACTTTCAAAAGTGATTGTTTTTTAGGTGTGTACTTATAGATTGTGACACGACTGTTACGCTGCTTCAAACCAGAACATTGTATCTCTTCTCGTTCCGAAGTTATTAGCGACCTTAGAACGCCATCAGACAGAGCTCACATGTAGCGTTAGGCGGAAACTGACTTTCAAAAGTGATTGTTTTTTAGGTGTGTACTTATAGATTGTGACACGACTGTTACGCTGCTTCAAACCAGAACATTGTATCTCTTCTCGTTCCGAAGTTATTAGCGACCTTAGAACGCCATCAGACAGAGCTCACATGTAGCGTTAGGCGGAAACTGACTTTCAAAAGTGATTGTTTTTTAGGTGTGTACTTATAGATTGTGACACGACTGTTACGCTGCTTCAAACCAGAACATTGTATCTCTTCTCGTTCCGAAGTTATTAGCGACCTTAGAACGCCATCAGACAGAGCTCACATGTAGCGTTAGGCGGAAACTGACTTTCAAAAGTGATTGTTTTTTAGGTGTGTACTTATAGATTGTGACACGACTGTTACGCTGCTTCAAACCAGAACATTGTATCTCTTCTCGTTCCGAAGTTATTAGCGACCTTAGAACGCCATCAGACAGAGCTCACATGTAGCGTTAGGCGGAAACTGACTTTCAAAAGTGATTGTTTTTTAGGTGTGTACTTATAGATTGTGACACGACTGTTACGCTGCTTCAAACCAGAACATTGTATCTCTTCTCGTTCCGAAGTTATTAGCGACCTTAGAACGCCATCAGACAGAGCTCACATGTAGCGTTAGGCGGAAACTGACTTTCAAAAGTGATTGTTTTTTAGGTGTGTACTTATAGATTGTGACACGACTGTTACGCTGCTTCAAACCAGAACATTGTATCTCTTCTCGTTCCGAAGTTATTAGCGACCTTAGAACGCCATCAGACAGAGCTCACATGTAGCGTTAGGCGGAAACTGACTTTCAAAAGTGATTGTTTTTTAGGTGTGTACTTATAGATTGTGACACGACTGTTACGCTGCTTCAAACCAGAACATTGTATCTCTTCTCGTTCCGAAGTTATTAGCGACCTTAGAACGCCATCAGACAGAGCTCACATGTAGCGTTAGGCGGAAACTGACTTTCAAAAGTGATTGTTTTTTAGGTGTGTACTTATAGATTGTGACACGACTGTTACGCTGCTTCAAACCAGAACATTGTATCTCTTCTCGTTCCGAAGTTATTAGCGACCTTAGAACGCCATCAGACAGAGCTCACATGTAGCGTTAGGCGGAAACTGACTTTCAAAAGTGATTGTTTTTTAGGTGTGTACTTATAGATTGTGACACGACTGTTACGCTGCTTCAAACCAGAACATTGTATCTCTTCTCGTTCCGAAGTTATTAGCGACCTTAGAACGCCATCAGACAGAGCTCACATGTAGCGTTAGGCGGAAACTGACTTTCAAAAGTGATTGTTTTTTAGGTGTGTACTTATAGATTGTGACACGACTGTTACGCTGCTTCAAACCAGAACATTGTATCTCTTCTCGTTCCGAAGTTATTAGCGACCTTAGAACGCCATCAGACAGAGCTCACATGTAGCGTTAGGCGGAAACTGACTTTCAAAAGTGATTGTTTTTTAGGTGTGTACTTATAGATTGTGACACGACTGTTACGCTGCTTCAAACCAGAACATTGTATCTCTTCTCGTTCCGAAGTTATTAGCGACCTTAGAACGCCATCAGACAGAGCTCACATGTAGCGTTAGGCGGAAACTGACTTTCAAAAGTGATTGTTTTTTAGGTGTGTACTTATAGATTGTGACACGACTGTTACGCTGCTTCAAACCAGAACATTGTATCTCTTCTCGTTCCGAAGTTATTAGCGACCTTAGAACGCCATCAGACAGAGCTCACATGTAGCGTTAGGCGGAAACTGACTTTCAAAAGTGATTGTTTTTTAGGTGTGTACTTATAGATTGTGACACGACTGTTACGCTGCTTCAAACCAGAACATTGTATCTCTTCTCGTTCCGAAGTTATTAGCGACCTTAGAACGCCATCAGACAGAGCTCACATGTAGCGTTAGGCGGAAACTGACTTTCAAAAGTGATTGTTTTTTAGGTGTGTACTTATAGATTGTGACACGACTGTTACGCTGCTTCAAACCAGAACATTGTATCTCTTCTCGTTCCGAAGTTATTAGCGACCTTAGAACGCCATCAGACAGAGCTCACATGTAGCGTTAGGCGGAAACTGACTTTCAAAAGTGATTGTTTTTTAGGTGTGTACTTATAGATTGTGACACGACTGTTACGCTGCTTCAAACCAGAACATTGTATCTCTTCTCGTTCCGAAGTTATTAGCGACCTTAGAACGCCATCAGACAGAGCTCACATGTAGCGTTAGGCGGAAACTGACTTTCAAAAGTGATTGTTTTTTAGGTGTGTACTTATAGATTGTGACACGACTGTTACGCTGCTTCAAACCAGAACATTGTATCTCTTCTCGTTCCGAAGTTATTAGCGACCTTAGAACGCCATCAGACAGAGCTCACATGTAGCGTTAGGCGGAAACTGACTTTCAAAAGTGATTGTTTTTTAGGTGTGTACTTATAGATTGTGACACGACTGTTACGCTGCTTCAAACCAGAACATTGTATCTCTTCTCGTTCCGAAGTTATTAGCGACCTTAGAACGCCATCAGACAGAGCTCACATGTAGCGTTAGGCGGAAACTGACTTTCAAAAGTGATTGTTTTTTAGGTGTGTACTTATAGATTGTGACACGACTGTTACGCTGCTTCAAACCAGAACATTGTATCTCTTCTCGTTCCGAAGTTATTAGCGACCTTAGAACGCCATCAGACAGAGCTCACATGTAGCGTTAGGCGGAAACTGACTTTCAAAAGTGATTGTTTTTTAGGTGTGTACTTATAGATTGTGACACGACTGTTACGCTGCTTCAAACCAGAACATTGTATCTCTTCTCGTTCCGAAGTTATTAGCGACCTTAGAACGCCATCAGACAGAGCTCACATGTAGCGTTAGGCGGAAACTGACTTTCAAAAGTGATTGTTTTTTAGGTGTGTACTTATAGATTGTGACACGACTGTTACGCTGCTTCAAACCAGAACATTGTATCTCTTCTCGTTCCGAAGTTATTAGCGACCTTAGAACGCCATCAGACAGAGCTCACATGTAGCGTTAGGCGGAAACTGACTTTCAAAAGTGATTGTTTTTTAGGTGTGTACTTATAGATTGTGACACGACTGTTACGCTGCTTCAAACCAGAACATTGTATCTCTTCTCGTTCCGAAGTTATTAGCGACCTTAGAACGCCATCAGACAGAGCTCACATGTAGCGTTAGGCGGAAACTGACTTTCAAAAGTGATTGTTTTTTAGGTGTGTACTTATAGATTGTGACACGACTGTTACGCTGCTTCAAACCAGAACATTGTATCTCTTCTCGTTCCGAAGTTATTAGCGACCTTAGAACGCCATCAGACAGAGCTCACATGTAGCGTTAGGCGGAAACTGACTTTCTTGTATCACTTCTCGTTCCGAAGTTATTAGCGACCTTAGAACGCCATCAGACAGAGCTCACATGTAGCGTTAGGCGGAAACTGACTTTCAAAAGTGATTGTTTTTTAGGTGTGTACTTATAGATTGTGACACGACTGTTACGCTGCTTCAAACCAGAACATTGTATCTCTTCTCGTTCCGAAGTTATTAGCGACCTTAGAACGCCATCAGACAGAGCTCACATGTAGCGTTAGGCGGAAACTGACTTTCAAAAGTGATTGTTTTTTAGGTGTGTACTTATAGATTGTGACACGACTGTTACGCTGCTTCAAACCAGAACATTGTATCTCTTCTCGTTCCGAAGTTATTAGCGACCTTAGAACGCCATCAGACAGAGCTCACATGTAGCGTTAGGCGGAAACTGACTTTCAAAAGTGATTGTTTTTTAGGTGTGTACTTATAGATTGTGACACGACTGTTACGCTGCTTCAAACCAGAACATTGTATCTCTTCTCGTTCCGAAGTTATTAGCGACCTTAGAACGCCATCAGACAGAGCTCACATGTAGCGTTAGGCGGAAACTGACTTTCAAAAGTGATTGTTTTTTAGGTGTGTACTTATAGATTGTGACACGACTGTTACGCTGCTTCAAACCAGAACATTGTATCTCTTCTCGTTCCGAAGTTATTAGCGACCTTAGAACGCCATCAGACAGAGCTCACATGTAGCGTTAGGCGGAAACTGACTTTCAAAAGTGATTGTTTTTTAGGTGTGTACTTATAGATTGTGACACGACTGTTACGCTGCTTCAAACCAGAACATTGTATCTCTTCTCGTTCCGAAGTTATTAGCGACCTTAGAACGCCATCAGACAGAGCTCACATGTAGCGTTAGGCGGAAACTGACTTTCAAAAGTGATTGTTTTTTAGGTGTGTACTTATAGATTGTGACACGACTGTTACGCTGCTTCAAACCAGAACATTGTATCTCTTCTCGTTCCGAAGTTATTAGCGACCTTAGAACGCCATCAGACAGAGCTCACATGTAGCGTTAGGCGGAAACTGACTTTCAAAAGTGATTGTTTTTTAGGTGTGTACTTATAGATTGTGACACGACTGTTACGCTGCTTCAAACCAGAACATTGTATCTCTTCTCGTTCCGAAGTTATTAGCGACCTTAGAACGCCATCAGACAGAGCTCACATGTAGCGTTAGGCGGAAACTGACTTTCAAAAGTGATTGTTTTTTAGGTGTGTACTTATAGATTGTGACACGACTGTTACGCTGCTTCAAACCAGAACATTGTATCTCTTCTCGTTCCGAAGTTATTAGCGACCTTAGAACGCCATCAGACAGAGCTCACATGTAGCGTTAGGCGGAAACTGACTTTCAAAAGTGATTGTTTTTTAGGTGTGTACTTATAGATTGTGACACGACTGTTACGCTGCTTCAAACCAGAACATTGTATCTCTTCTCGTTCCGAAGTTATTAGCGACCTTAGAACGCCATCAGACAGAGCTCACATGTAGCGTTAGGCGGAAACTGACTTTCAAAAGTGATTGTTTTTTAGGTGTGTACTTATAGATTGTGACACGACTGTTACGCTGCTTCAAACCAGAACATTGTATCTCTTCTCGTTCCGAAGTTATTAGCGACCTTAGAACGCCATCAGACAGAGCTCACATGTAGCGTTAGGCGGAAACTGACTTTCAAAAGTGATTGTTTTTTAGGTGTGTACTTATAGATTGTGACACGACTGTTACGCTGCTTCAAACCAGAACATTGTATCTCTTCTCGTTCCGAAGTTATTAGCGACCTTAGAACGCCATCAGACAGAGCTCACATGTAGCGTTAGGCGGAAACTGACTTTCAAAAGTGATTGTTTTTTAGGTGTGTACTTATAGATTGTGACACGACTGTTACGCTGCTTCAAACCAGAACATTGTATCTCTTCTCGTTCCGAAGTTATTAGCGACCTTAGAACGCCATCAGACAGAGCTCACATGTAGCGTTAAACATTGTATCACTTCTCGTTCCGAAGTTATTAGCGACCTTAGAACGCCATCAGACAGAGCTCACATGTAGCGTTAGGCGGAAACTGACTTTCAAAAGTGATTGTTTTTTAGGTGTGTACTTATAGATTGTGACACGACTGTTACGCTGCTTCAAACCAGAACATTGTATCACTTCTCGTTCCGAAGTTATTAGCGACCTTAGAACGCCATCAGACAGAGCTCACATGTAGCGTTAGGCGGAAACTGACTTTCAAAAGTGATTGTTTTTTAGGTGTGTACTTATAGATTGTGACACGACTGTTACGCTGCTTCAAACCAGAACATTGTATCTCTTCTCGTTCCGAAGTTATTAGCGACCTTAGAACGCCATCAGACAGAGCTCACATGTAGCGTTAGGCGGAAACTGACTTTCAAAAGTGATTGTTTTTTAGGTGTGTACTTATAGATTGTGACACGACTGTTACGCTGCTTCAAACCAGAACATTGTATCTCTTCTCGTTCCGAAGTTATTAGCGACCTTAGAACGCCATCAGACAGAGCTCACATGTAGCGTTAGGCGGAAACTGACTTTCAAAAGTGATTGTTTTTTAGGTGTGTACTTATAGATTGTGACACGACTGTTACGCTGCTTCAAACCAGAACATTGTATCACTTCTCGTTCCGAAGTTATTAGCGACCTTAGAACGCCATCAGACAGAGCTCACATGTAGCGTTAGGCGGAAACTGACTTTCAAAAGTGATTGTTTTTTAGGTGTGTACTTATAGATTGTGACACGACTGTTACGCTGCTTCAAACCAGAACATTGTATCTCTTCTCGTTCCGAAGTTATTAGCGACCTTAGAACGCCATCAGACAGAGCTCACATGTAGCGTTAGGCGGAAACTGACTTTCAAAAGTGATTGTTTTTTAGGTGTGTACTTATAGATTGTGACACGACTGTTACGCTGCTTCAAACCAGAACATTGTATCACTTCTCGTTCCGAAGTTATTAGCGACCTTAGAACGCCATCAGACAGAGCTCACATGTAGCGTTAGGCGGAAACTGACTTTCAAAAGTGATTGTTTTTTAGGTGTGTACTTATAGATTGTGACACGACTGTTACGCTGCTTCAAACCAGAACATTGTATCTCTTCTCGTTCCGAAGTTATTAGCGACCTTAGAACGCCATCAGACAGAGCTCACATGTAGCGTTAGGCGGAAACTGACTTTCAAAAGTGATTGTTTTTTAGGTGTGTACTTATAGATTGTGACACGACTGTTACGCTGCTTCAAACCAGAACATTGTATCTCTTCTCGTTCCGAAGTTATTAGCGACCTTAGAACGCCATCAGACAGAGCTCACATGTAGCGTTAGGCGGAAACTGACTTTCAAAAGTGATTGTTTTTTAGGTGTGTACTTATAGATTGTGACACTTATAGATTGTGACACGACTGTTACGCTGCTTCAAACCAGAACATTGTATCTCTTCTCGTTCCGAAGTTATTAGCGACCTTAGAACGCCATCAGACAGAGCTCACATGTAGCGTTAGGCGGAAACTGACTTTCAAAAGTGATTGTTTTTTAGGTGTGTACTTATAGATTGTGACACGACTGTTACGCTGCTTCAAACCAGAACATTGTATCACTTCTCGTTCCG
>JAVIWB010000715.1:0-169165 GCA_031893035.1 Dermolepida albohirtum
TTAAAACAATTTTTAGAAATAGATAACGAATCTATACACGCACCACAAATTTATCTTAATCTGGTAAAATCGAAATCTTTATAACACTCTCGAACTTCTTCTAAAACACATAAATTTTTTTTCCCGCTTGTAGCACATAGCAGTGACTGTACATCATTCACAATTTTCACTTACTCCTCTAACGACAACCCAGTGTTTTAAAATTTTTTTATTGAATAACAAACCTTTATAATTGTCATAAATTTTTTTTAAAAATCTCTTCTTAATCGCTGCAGCTTCGATAGGATTGAATCGTAAAGCCACAGATTTTATTTGTTGGAAATTCCCGCAATAATAGAAAACAGCTTTCAACCAGATTCCCCAACGTGTGAGAAGTGGCTCTGGTGCCTCAAGAATACCGGGGCATTGTCTGTGGAATTCTCGAATTCGTGTGGGAGATTTCAAAAACACTTTTGATATTTGATATTAATGCATCCACTTCTGAATAACATTGTCGAATACTTTGTGCTACAAGCATGAACTTTACACGTTACAGTAAAAGTCCCTCACATTTGTCTAAAATGTTTGAGGTTTTGTAGCTTTACAATTTTTAAAAAAAAAGTAAATAATTTAAGCTAATGACTTGAAAAAGAGGGAAGAAACTCACGGAAATGTTAAAAGAAACTATTTTATTATCCCTAGTGGTCGAAAACCCAAAGATGATAGATTAAAATTAAATAAATCAAATCACTGACCGCTATTGTTCTTTTTCCATGATTCAAAAAAATATATAAACTTACTCACTTTCAGCAACTCTCAAAACAACACTACTCGATGAATCTCCGAAATTTTGATAGTCTATTAAAATATAGTAGTCGATAATGCAGATTTTGATACAAAGTGCTATCTGTCTTCAAACACTGGTACTTCTAATACCATCCTCATATATGTTTTAATTGTAAGAGTAATGCAAATAAGTTTAATAAAGTGGCATTAGTAAATCTTAACAATTTAGTTTAGAGTTTACGAAGTGCAATTACAGTGCAAAGACGTTTCAGGTTGAGCTACCAAATTGATCCTCCGAATGGGTGGAACATTCGCAGATGGTATCGGCAGTTTGTAGATACAGGATGTGTATGTAAAGGGAAGAGTCCTGGCCGCCCTCGTGTTTCTGAAGAAAATGTTGCACGAATTCAAACTGCTTTCCAACGTAATCCTTCAAAATCAACTCGTCGTGCCAGTCAGGGGTTACAACTGCCTACAACAACAATTTGGAGTGTTTTGAGACCATATTCGTATGTCTTAAAGTTTAATGAATATATGCATTCAAAATACGTATATTCTTTTTGAAACAGCCTGTATATATTACAGTTAAAACGAACGTGAATTTCTATCCTGTATTTAAATGTTAGATCTTAACAATCTCTAGAAATTAAGATCTGGCAACAATGTATTTATTTCCCATAAAACAGTGAACCTCATTCTCAATGTAGAATGCCCTATAGCAACTTTCTGCTGAGCAACTACAGTTAATTAAAACTTTGTTTTATAATCCAGCAATGTATATTATTTATAAAAACAATATTTTTTATACATTTTTAACTGTAAATAAAGGTTGATGTACAAAATATTTCGTCGTTTTATAAAACTACCAAGAAGTTCGACTATTGATCGCTGCGCCTTGGCTCGGTTATTGGAGAAACGAATACATAATCTAGTTTATTTAATAGCCACTAGATGTCAGTTGTCTTCTGTTTTTCTTGGTAACCGTCGTATGTTTAAAATGGCTAAACCGCAGCAGAAATCATTTTGTATTCTCGAGTTTACGAAGTGCAATTCCGTGATTACAGTGCAAAGACGTTTCAGGTTGAGCTACCAAATTGATCCTCCGAATGGGTGGAACATTCGCAGATGGTATCGACAGTTTGTAGATACAGGATGTGTATGTAAAGGGAAGAGTCCTGGCCGCCCTAGTGTTTCTGAAGAAAATGTTGCACGAATTCAAACTGCTTTCCAACGTAATCGTTCAAAATCAACACGTCGTGCCAGTCAGGGGTTACAACTGCCTACAACAACAATTTGGCGTGTTTTGAGACGTCGGTTGGTTATGAAACCGTACAAGTTACAGTTGTTACAAGCTCTGCGTCCTGATGACAAACGGAAACGTGTGGTATTTTGTAACGAGATTCATGATGCTATTAACAATGATAATACTTTCGCACAACGCATCGTGTTCAGTGATGAAGCGACTTTCCATGTTAGTAGGCTGGTAAACAAACACAATGTTCGAATTTGGGGTGTACAGAACCCACATGCAGCCATTGAACATGTACGAGATTCGCCTAAAATCAATGTGTTTTGTGCGATATTCCGATCATTTGTTTACGGCCCATTCTTCTTTGATGGAAAGACGGTTAACGGTCAGCAGTATCACGCTATATTACAAAACTGAGTGTTTCCGAGGCTGCACGAAGACAACTTCATTTTTCAACAAGACAGGGCACACCCTCCCAGGAGTCGCCCAGTACGTGAATATCTGAATGAAACTCTACCGAACCGTTGGATTGGTCGTCAAGGAGCTGACGACTTATGTTTCAGCTGGGCTCCACGGTCACCGGATTTGACACCCTGTGACTTCTTCCTGTGGGGTTTCGTTAAAGTTGTGTACCACCACTCCTACAGAACCTGGAAGAGTTGAAGAACCGGATCCATACTGCCATAACATCAGTGACGAAGGACATGCTTGCCCGAGTATGCGAGGAATTTGAGTATCGATGTGATATTGTTCGTGTTGCTGATGGAGGACATATTAAACATCTGTAATCAGAACTTGAGAGGGTCGTAAATATGTGTGGAAAGTTTCATTCATATTCGTATGTCTTAAAGTATAATATATATATATATATATAGCTCAATTATCGACTACTATTTCTTAATAGACTGTCAAAATTTCGGATATTCATTGAGTAGTGTTGTTTTGAGAGTTGCTGAAATATATATATATATGTATATGTATGTAAATGTTATTTAAACTACAAAAAATTTCAATATTACAATTATAATGAACGTGAATTCCTGTCCTGTATTTAAACGTTAGAGCTTAACATTCTCTAGAAATTAAGATCTGGTAACAGTGTATTTGTTTCCCATAAAGCAGTGAACCTCATTCTGAATGTAGAAATGCCCTATAGTAACTTTCTGCTGTGCAACTACAGGTAATTAAAACTTTGTTTTATAATCCAGCAATGTATATTATTTATAAAAACAATATTTTTTCAAATTTATATGCAAAGTTACTATTTTTACCTAAATTGTAAATTATGTTGTAAAAAAGTGTTTCATATGCCGTCCTTTGGGTTTCTAACCACATAAAGGAGATGAAAAGAAATCCAGCTTGTATATGTACCCCTACAATACTTAAGAAATGGGTAGTATTTATTTTGCAGTTTTTAATTTTAAAAAGAATTTTACTAATTCGTTTATTGGACGGAATAACTACTTGGTTTTATATAATGTACGCTGTAGTTGTCATTTGCTGTAAGTGTATAATGTAAAAATATCCTCACTTAAAAATCCAATTACGTTAGTAATTAACTTATCCATTTATTTCGATTTCCGAAAAAAAAAACTCACTATAAACAGAAATAAATACATAAAATCAATTATACCGACATTAAATAGCATTAGTTGATAATAAAATTGCTATAAACTGTTAGATACTGAGTTATTGCAGTAAAACTAAACATTTTATATGACAATTTGGTTCGGTTTCAAAATTTCAACTGACTGTAAATTACTTTACCTTATATTGAGGCAATTATATTAATCTATACATTACTACAATACAATACTGAAAGTGTACAATTACTTAAAATTGGTAATGCAATTACGAAACGACATAGGTATCCTATTTTTTGTCTCTGTCAGTAGGAAAGTTCCAATGCACAAACATTTTCTGAATTTCTACTTATCTAGTAGATTTATAATAGAAAGATACAAGCTTATAGTTTATGGCATATTAAGAGACTCGAACTGTACTGCTTGGTAACTAATAGGTTAAAGTAACCGTCTGGACGACGGTAGATACAGGTTTGAGTCCTGTTCCAATGCAGAAAACTTAATGATTTTTTTGTAATCAATAATAACGATTGAATACCGTGAAATGTTAATAGCCATACAAACTTATATTTTTTAATCGGGAGACTTTTTGTGGTGCTTCTTCTATCAACGTCAACTGTCAACAGTTTCAGATCGTTGATTAGTTTGGACTCGTGACGACTTTGGTAAAGAGCGTCTCGTAGTTCTTAAAAGGATTATTAACAAATATTCATAGCTAGATGAAGCATGGTGTAAAGAACTCGGCCCCTTCACTTTTCACTGTTGTTGAAATGGGTTCATGATTTCAAATGTACAACAGTTAATGATGTACCACGTAGTGAATGTACATCCGAATTCGGACACTATACCAGAAATGGTTGGAAAAATACATGCTATGATGTTGAAAGATCTTAAGATAGCAGAGTCTGAAAACATATCTAAAGAATGCACCACAAATATTACAAACATTTTGAATGAAATATTGGCAATGAAAAAGCTATTCACGAAATGAATTCAGTCAAAGACGGCGATGGCTATGCCATCTACATGAAAGCAAAAGCATTCTTCTTGCTGATGATCTTCCAAAAAACCGAAACCAATATAAGCATGTTACGCGAATTTTTTAAACGAAAGCAAAACATTAAATAATGAAGAATAGAAAGTGTCCTATTTTAGTCAAGAAAAAATCATTTTCCACTAGAACTATGCTTCATAAAGAGTAAAGTAGAATGAAAGTATTCCTCCTGCTTTTACCATATTGCTGGCACGATTGTGCTGCTTGTATAGGGTAAGTTGCTATTGTAGCTGCAGCTTTGGCTATAGCGCCGATTAAATAAAAAAAACACTGCAACTGATATCAACGAAATGTGTCTTTTTAGTATTTCATAAACAGCAAATTGTATAGTAGGCTTCGAAACTAAAATTGGAGAAGATCCTACTCCAGACCACAAAGCACGATTCCCTTCCGATTTGGCTACGTGTAATAATCCATACAGTATTCCGATGTAGCATTGTTTATCTCCCCTATAGTCATAAATTTCTGTTAATATCAGTTTTCGTGTACGATTTTGGAATATCTAACTTTCAATCTGCTATTGACAATCTATAGTTATTAGAACGTTTTTTATTCCAGCTAGTGTCCCTAATGTCAAAATCGGTACTAGCTGATTCTTCTTGCAAAGATTTCAATCCGTGAAACGCATGAAAATAAACAAAGTTTACCGTTTCCATACTTATTAATACTAGTTTTAATCCACAATATAAGACCCCACTAAAAAATTTATATGAAATTAAGTAAATGCACGCTTCTACAAGAAAACAATGTTCACTCCTTAAAGCCTACATGAACATTAATCAAATACAATACCTGGCCAAAAAATGCAAGCCATCATAGAAATTCTTTTAAGGTGTCAGTTTTCATGTTTGTCCAATCTTAGAAAGTGAAATGATACTAAAAATATGGTTATAATTTACCAATACTTAATGCGACAACCCTTTGCCTTTGAAACTGCATCAATTCCCATTAGCGTATTGTCTATGCAACCTATAATATATTGCTTTATTTCAAGAGATCTTTACATTTATTCAATATTTTCAATTAAAATTTAGCAGATGTCATACATTTTCAATGGAATGTAGGTCGAATGAATTACCTAGTTCAAGACAAGGGAAAATATTTTTATCGCGAAGAAAGTTTCTCATCGATTTCTCCGTGTGCCATGAATCTCTATCTAGAAAGATAGCAAGAAGAATCCAATTTCGTTCAAATATGACAATAGAATTGATTCAAAAATTCTTTTATACTGTTTTGCACTCCAAATCATGACTAGAGGTGCCAATTTCGAGGTGCGCTCCACTGGCGTACAAGATCAATACGCTACCTTCTCCCTTTCGGTATACAGTTTCCACAATTTCATCTGCGATATTACATATTAATGTATATTGAGAGCAACGCATATTTGGTTCGCAACAGACTGATATACATATATATAATAATAATAAAGTAACAGTTAAGGTGTATCGGAAAAATAACAATTATCCGAAAAAGTTAACAAGTGGATGTCTTAATTTAATTTACAGTAACTCAAAAATTAAATGCACAGTTTGCGGTATGTTTCTAATGTGCAGGACGAAAAGCCAGTACGAAGAACACGTGAACAAGACAAAGCACATATAAAAAATCGCATAAAGTCGAACGAAGAATTTTTATTTCATTTTTGCGTAACAATAACTTTGATTGTATCTTTTACTTTATTTTTCAGTGAATTATTTTATTCATTCTGGAATAAATATGCTAATTATCTATTACATAGACGGACAGCGTTACAAAATTTTCCACCGTTCGTCCGTGAACTTTTTAAACATCAGAATTGAAAAATAGGAAATTGTGGTTATGTATGGACGAAAACAGTTTGTAAAAAAATAGATTAATGTTATGCTACGTACAATGTAACCACTTCAATCGTCATCTTCAATTTTTACATTAGCTTCCAGAAGAGTACATGCAAAAGCAGTGTTTGTCAAATCCTCAAAACGTGTTTGGAGACTGTGTCCCGGTATCTCTGAACCACCAGAGTCGATTCTTACACATTAGGAAGCATGGTTACAAGCAGCGTTTTGCTATTATAAATATTTTGATATAAAGAAGGTGACTAAAATTCGATCCGAAAGAAGGTACAGCTATAAAGCAAAGCCAGTCCAAATTTCAAAACAGTGCCACATCAGATTTGTAAAAGGTGCGTCTACAGACCCGTTAAATTGTTTTAAATATTATTTTAATTATGCAAATACATATAACGTCACTAGATATAGAACGCTCGTTTTCTGCACATAAACACATGTTTCTCCACGCCGCACCTGCTTTGCTGAAGCAACTGTGTTAACACACCTTACCTTGTAGAAATTTACCCGATTTTATCCACTTTGCAATTTCATAAAAGATGTTTAAAACGGTAAGTGTTCCACTACACTTTATAAATTTACAACTTCTGTACTATGTACTATAAAGCGCATCTCACTTCCCTATTCATAACCTGCACGAGAGGAGGAGGAGGGGTTTGGGATTCTTGTATGCAGGAAATATGGAACCTTTTGTCTTTTAATTCAGAAGAGCATTCGTAATTCATTACCGGATATTAATTCTATATCATCAATATACTTTTTTAACAGTAAATTGTGAAGAAAAGAAAAACGGAATGCATCCAAATCATTTGAAAAAGACAGATAATAGATTGAATAAGTTTAGATGCCGATGTAGTTTATTAAATAATAATAATCTATTTTATTTTTGTCATTTAAAAACGTAGACAATGCCATTAATTTAAAGTATTACACATGCGTGAAAAACAATACAAAGATACAAATACTTTATAAACATGTAAGAATAGATGTTATTTGTGGTAGGAGTGTCGTTTAAAAATTCGTCGTTTGTATAGTAGCTTTAAGAACATTTCCCCATTAAGTGACCCTTTATTGCAGCCTCATAGGTTTTAAGAACATTTTAACCCTTATTTCACCGGAAATTATCTATCACTTACTTTAAAGGGAGTAACTAACATTAGTCACACTAGCTTACTAGAACCACCAATACACAACATACTTTTAAATATATATAATAGATACAAATATAGATTTATTTTTTTCTCTTATTTGTAATTTTAGCAATTCATGTGCAATTTATGATAAATTGCACATGAACATATAATATATAAGTTAAATTATTTAACTTATAAATAACATACAAATTATAACCCAACTACTTTTGAGAGCGAGTGTAAGCCTTAACAAATAAAGTGTCGATGTCGGATTTTTAATTCAATATAGAAACGTAGACGTGTTGCAACCTGTTCCTTCTATCATAGTAAAGAAACCGGACTAGAGTTGCAACTCTATTGGAAGTTGTTACAGTACTTACGAGAACAAGAGCTACATTAAAAGAGTACATTTGAAAAAAATATTTATATTATATATTAATAAAAAACAAGAAATGTGTTTAATTTTTACTTTGTTTGATATTATATAAAATAAAGCTCAAAAAATGAACGCAGTACGAACATTTTGTGTGTAAAGTAAATTCATAAGTATGAAGAAGATCCTTCAGGATTTTTTTAATGCATAATTGGTAACAACATGAATACTTCAGACAGAAATGTTTGTTAATATACATATTGACCTTTACAAAACAATAAAATAAAAAAAACACCTCTAAGAATAAGAATACTTATTCATAAAGCAATGTACCAGGTTGTTCAATAGTGGTTCCATACGAGATGACGCTATTGGGTTCGTCGTTTCATTTTTCTAAAAATTGTACTGCTTTTTTATGAACACGTGAAGTTTTCTCAATCGTATACTTACAGGTGTTCAAAGTTGACATGTCACAGTATTTTTTTACAATGGAGAAAATGAAATGTGCAGAAATAAATTTCTTATGTTTGGAAGGTGTAGCTCCAAAACAAATTTATGAACGACTGTTAAAAGTGTATAAGAACTCTTCACCTTCAATTAGAATAGTTGAAATATGGGTGCTGAATTTAAACATGAAAGTACAGGTATTGAAGACAGCCCACATGAAGGACGTCCAAAAAGTGCGTCAACACCAGATATCGAAGCAAAAATACAGGATATGATTTTGAAAGATCGTCAATTAATCCACAGAGATTTAGTAGGCGCTCTGAGCATTTCATTAGACAATGTGAGTAATATTTTGGCTAAAATTTTGGGTTTCAGAAAGCTGTGTGCAAAATGGGTGCCGCATTCGTTAACAATGGAACAAAAACACATTCGAATGCGACTTTCTCAGCAACATTTGAAGTGTTTTAGAAAGAATAAAAACGATTTTGTGCGCCGTTTCATCATTATGGATGAGACTTTGATCAACCACAATGATTCTCAATCAAAACAAGAGGCCAAAGAATGGTGTGAACCCGGTGGCACTTCGGCTCCGATGCAATTTTGTATCCAAATATCAGCCAAGAAGGTGTTAGCATCAGCTTTTAGGATACCAAAAGGAATTTTGTTCGTGGATTTCCTCCAAATTGGCAAAACAATAAACTTAGATTAGTATTGTAACCTTTTGGACTAGCTGGATATAAAAATTCGTAAGAAAAAAAAAATTTTTTCATCAAGATAACACACCTTCTCACACAGTTTAAAAACCAATCGCAAAAATCAGTGAATTAAAGTACGAATTACTGCAACATCCACCCTGTTCGCAGATTTAGCTTCCTCTGACGTCTGGCTGTTCTTACATCGCAAAAAATTTATGCGTGGAAAACGATTTAAATCGAACTAAGAGGTAATAGCAGTCGTGGAAGCATATTTCGACAGTCGTCCGGATTCTCACTTCAGAGATAGAATACATTAATTAGAAAATCACTGGAACAGGTGTATTTAAGTTTAAGGAGGTTAAAAGTATATTTCAAACCATAAATGTTGTGTTTTTCTTATTCTGGTATAGCAGCACCAAGAATAACAAAAGATATTTATATCATCGACAGAAAATTATGTGGATTAAACCGCCCCTTGTCCACAACTGTTATGCTATCACTATTAGAATTAGAAACCCTGTTTTTATGAATGTCTCATCTTAAAAATAATAATGTATAATGCATTCGAAACATTTAATTTTTTTATTTTCTAGATTTACAAATCAAATCGACAATTTACTATTGAATGACTTGAGTTATGCACATTTCGTCGTTATGGTACAGTAACCTATGTAATGTGTCAATGTACGCTGTCTCATTATGATTTGTGAATCTACGAATTTTTGTATCTTGACAAGAAATATGTAATTTTAATATAGTGTACCATTGAAATCTTATAGCAAGAAGTTATAATTACCACATAGATATATAATTATAATATGATTGGCGCCACTGGACCAGACAATTTTTTTTAATACCATTGACACCATCTTATCACATCTAGTGATACTATTTATTAATAATACAAAGGGTACTAGGAAAGGTTTGCAATATGACGCAACAATGAATCGTAGGAAGCTGCTTGTTGCTGTATGTTGAAACATGTTCATACGTGCATAGTAGCCGCCGCGCCATGTCGATGTGCTCAATTATTCATTAGCAGTGAGAGTGTAAAGTGCTTTCGACGGCATCGTGGTCACGAAATGAGATAAGGGCAGTTTTGCGTTATAATTTCGTGCGTGGTTTAAAGTGCTTCGAAGGAATGACTCTTGCACTAGGTAATGTTTGACCACATGGCTCAACGATATTCAGGGGGTATAGAGAATTTCAAAGGGAAAATTTAACTGTGGAGGATGCTGAGAGGGCGGGAAGGCCACGAACGTCAGTTACGGAGGAAAACGTTACTACTGTGAGGAAAATGCTTGGCGAGGCAGGCGAGTGACCTACCAACGGATAGAGGGTACTTCAGGCCTAAATGCAGCAGCAATTCGTTCGATTCTGCATAGTCATTTGCACGTGAAGAAACTTTGTTCTCTGTGGGTGCCGCATAGACTGACTGAAGAGCAGATGACACGACGTGTGACTTGGTGCTGGGAGATGCTAAAAAAGTTTAATAAGGGACAATCTCGGTATGTGAACAACATCGTGACAGGTGACAAGATTTGGCTGTACTATTACGATGTGCCGACCAAAGCTCAAAACAAAGTTTGGGTCTTTGATGATGAGGACACACCCGTAGTTGTCAGAAAATCCCGACCTGTAAAGAAGATAACGATAGCTGTATTTTTCAAATCGAGCGGAATTCTGGAACGCCTCGTTTTGGACATATAGAAGACAGTCACAGCTAAGTGGTATACTGAACAATCCCTGCCTAAAGTCATTGGATCTATGAAGAACCTGGGACAAAAGTCAAGAATAGACACCTGGTTCCTCCATCACGATAATGCTCCAGGTCACCGCACCAAAGCCTGCACCGAACATTTGACCACGACAGGATTGAAACTTCTTGAGCATCCTCCTTGCAGTCCAGATCTTGCTCCCTGCGACTTTGCACTGGTCCCGCATGTGAAAATTAAGCTAAAAGGGAGGCGGTTTTCCAGTGATGAGGAGCTTCTGCGGGCTTGGGACAATGAGTGTGCTTTACCCCCTAATGAAACTTGGCAGAACTGGTTTAAAGATTGGTATCGGAGGATGGAGAGGTGTATTGAATGTAGAGGAAATTACTTTGAAAAAATTAAATAAACAAAGCTGTATTGCAAAATTTGCCTAGTACCCTTTGAAAATAGTGTCACTAGAAGTGATATGATTGAAATGCCTCAATACATTTCAAGTTATTGTTAATCACAATCTGGTAATAAAAATAAAATTAAAATTAAATATCACACTCTATTTCCTCACAAGCTTGTGTATTTAGCTTACATTGCAGTCGAAATCGTACTGTATCTAATGATAAAATGCGGTCATAGCTAAAATACTGCCCTAAAAATAATCATTTAAAACAAAACCAAAACATTTTGCTTTAAATGTTTATGTTTTGTTGTTTTTGTTAATCATTTTAAATACGGAATTTTTCGTGAAAATTTAGTAATAAATTGGTGCCAATGATTATCACTAGACTAGGAAAGGAAGCTACACTAGGCTGGCTAATTAAAATATGTTTTTATCTAGTTATTTTGATAAATTACGTTTATTTTGTTCATTGTATTGCCTTTGTTAGATAGTAAGAGAAATGTAGATAGTATAATTTGATAATTATTTGGTTTGAAATCTTAGTCTTTCTTTTCATATAATAATATTTGTAAAAACTATGTTTTTTAATATCTACTATGTACGAGGGACGTTCGCCTAATATTAAAGATAATACTATAAAACAATATTTTATTCTATAAATTTTCTCAAAATAGTCTCCATTGCGTCACTTTATGTGGGTTGTGTAGTAGTTCAAGACTGTATGATAGATGGCCTATTACTTGAACCTATCATACTCGTTTAAATAGTTTCCTATTCGCATTAAGATATGAGGGGCAAGCGCTCCTGTAATGCGTATAACTTTTTTACTAATTTTCCATTACGTTTAAAAATTACTTATCATATTTTCTTAAAGTACTAAGTCACTAAGGCATAAATAAGACACTGTCTGAATGTCACACTATATAGTGTAAAATTTAGCCAAAGTGTTTTATTTATTCCTTAGTTAAATGGAATTTCACAAAGTAACGATCTCAACAATCAACTACTTAATTAGTAACCTTCCAATACTATTAAAATATCATTAGTAATTATATATAAGTTCCGAATTTTAAAGCAATACACATATATTTTTCACACGTACATGTTATGACTGTGTTAATCATAAAATTATGCTCTATGCTATTAAAAGTCTAAGTTGTAAAATATTGTTGAATAAAAATTATTTAATAACTAGTTATGTCGTCAATTTGTTGTGTAACATTGGTATACAACAAAATGATAATGAATCTTTTGAACTTTGGGTAAACATAATGTAGTATATCTTGCTGAACGGACCCAAATGACAGTTAATTCTCATTGGGTGAGAGTAATATGGTAGAGTATATGACAAATGTGAACAGTGAATAACATTTTGGTCTCGACAAAAGAACCCAGTTAACAGTACAGGAAAAGGCAATATGGTTACCTATGCTACAAGATTTCACCAATTTCAAAAAAAAACAAAAATAAAGAGATTCAAAGCATTAATAACAAGCTAGATTCATTCATTTCACTTTCTTAATTACAATATATTATCTAACGTATATATACATTCATTTGAATTTTGTCTCGTAAACATGGGTGATATGAGTAATAAGTAACAATCTCTGGAAACACTTCCATTAAGAAACAAGTGAGCACTACTTAGACGTATTTTATAAGATAATGTGGCATTCCAAAACATTTTTAAATGTGCTTCTTACATAACGTCAACAAAAGTAATTTATAAACGCATAAAGTTTGGATCAGCCTTGAAAATAAGGAAGTTCGTATATTATTAAAAAGATTACGTTATGTCTATGGAGGTTATGTATACAGACGACCCTCGTTTGTATAATATATTCAAATAAATTTGGCTTCAAGTTGACCTTGTATGCAAAGTTATAGTATGTAATTGTCTTAATTTATCATTCCAAATAGATCATTTCTTAAAAATGAATTTAAAATCCATACAAACAAAACATGCTTTTAAAAATGAAACTTATAGTTGATACACAATATCTGAAAATACCACTACTTACAAATACCCTCTTTATTAAATTAATTCAAAATACAAATTTAAATCAATTGTTTACTAAATATGAAAATATATTGGATAACATAAAAATCTAAAAGGTTATTTAAAATATGTTCTCTTTCAATATTTACAATTTCAAACTACAATAAGCCACATATTATTTAAACAATATATACCATGAGATTCAAAATTATTGTCGTAAAAAATACCGTTTTCCGTATGTTTCACATCAAAACTCTATTTCAATCTAGCGCATGAATATAGTCACAATTAAATTTTGCTGATTAGTTGCTATTCTGACATTGAAGTTCATCAGTGTAGGTAGAAAATAAATTTTAATTTGCAGTATTGTATTTTTCGTTAAAATTTGTATAGCAAACATGTATTTATTACAATAAAAGATAGTAATTACTCTAGTTTTTAATTTTATTAGAAACACTAAGCTGTAAAATAAACATAGACAGAGATAGCATAAATAATAATTTACGAAGCGCCACTGAATAAGTTTTAAATATCATTGGGAAAAGGCGGCACTCGCATACATTGTCATTTTTTATGCGAATCGCAATAAGCCCTTTTGAATCCGCTATGCTGCCATAATAATAAATTGTATGTACAGATTATTTGGAATACTCTGTATATACATCAAATACAGGAAAAATTATTTTATTTTTGTTTGAATTAATAGTTACATACTTTACAGTAATAAGAATATTTAGATTTTTTAACTTTTTTAAATATTAATGAATAGTAAAACTAAATGTAAAATTTTGTTTATTTCATGAATCTTACGCGTTTGAAGAAGTGTTTTGAATAAGAGATAACATTTCACAACACTTGCATTTATAAGTTTCTTATCAATAAATGTTTATATTCTCGACAAAAAGAAAACCTGGCATTAGTACATGTGCAACAATGACAGCTAACTAAAAAATACAGGTTATGTTGTGAAAATGAATTCCGCAATAGTTCAGAGCAGACGTTTGCAAATAATATGCGCGTGCTTTATCAATAATCTCCTACGGAAGATACGAAACTATTTTCAGTTATAAATGAATTTGAAATGACGTTTTTGTTCATTGTGATTAGAGAAATGAGCGCAATACCTGTCAAGTGAATTTATTCTATTGTATCAAATTATATACATACGATAAAGATGTGGTGTTTATTTGTCTACATATTTCTTGGATTATGTTTACATGTTAGGTAATAATTATTTAAATACATAATGACCTAATTATAAATTTTTCATTTTTATTTGACTTAAAATGACCTTGGCAGAAATTATACAATTGATGGAATTTATTTTATTTATATTTTATGATCAATAATGTTTCAGAAATACTAATACAGAAATTTATGCTGATAATGACTGGGACTACATATTATTTGTTCAGCATTGGCCTGTTACAGTATGCACGAAATGGATGGACAGTAGTCCTGCAAATAATTGCACTTTCCCGAACAACAATCTGCAGTGGACTATACATGGTTCTTGGCCAACAAAAATCGGTACAGATGGTCCTCAATACTGTAACAACTCGTGGTCATTTAATGATACTGAAATTGCCGAAGTCAAACCAGAATTAGAAGAATATTGGACAAATATTGAAGCTAATACTAAATTAGAGTCATTTTGGAAAAATGAATGGCGTAAACATGGAACTTGTGCACTGTCTCTTGATCTATTAGATAATGAATTTAATTATTTCAATCAGGCAGTGGAATGGGCAAAAAATTTTTCAATAGGTGACATTTTAGCACAAAATAACATACATCCTGATGGTAGTGGATATTCCATACAGCAAATTCATGATGCAATAAAATCCACGTTGGGAGTTAACCCTGTAATAGAATGCGAAGTACATGGAAAGCCAAAAATGTCACTTTTAAGTGAAATAAGGCTGTGTTTTGATAAATCTTTAAAACTTATTGATTGCGACATTGATAAAATGCATTATCTATTCTTAGATGAGTACTTATATGATTTAGAAGATGGACAGATATTAACAGACTGCAGTTTAAAAAGACCAATAATGTATTTTTCAGAAATTCCACACTACGAAATAAATCCTGGAGATGAAGAATTAGAAGCACGTCAGACATATATTGTAAAAATGGGTCGTCTTTATCAATTACTACAGTTTTTAATATGGCTAACGCTTTAACATACACAAAGGCTATCTGCTTAGTTTTAATGTAATAGCACAATTTTTATGGTAATCATTTTCAAGAAGGTATGTATTTCTAATTAAATAAGGTTATATAATAAAATATTTTTAGAAAGATAGCATACTGATTTTTTTATTTTTCTTAAAACTAATTGATTCTTACAAATATATTTTATTAAACTCATAGTAAATGCAATATTAGTTCTAATTATGAAAGAGTATTTTTAGAATTTTTTTTTAACTATCAAAAAGGCTTTATAAAAATTTTATTTGGAAGAGTTTCGATGGATTTATCCATTTTAGTGTATTTCAGTTTTTTTCAATTTTAAATATGTTTTTGTTGTTAAACATTTTTTAATGATACATCATTGGGAACTAGTACATAATTTTGAATATATAATTAGAAATGTAATGATTCAAGATATGCCTATAAAAGCGTTTTAAAGAAAAAAATAATATCAGTATGATATCATTTCTAAACTGTTAATTATTTTAGTTTGATTGATTAAAATTTTGCCTTATAATTAAATGGAAATGCTTCTCTGTTTATCCATGGAATTGTTTTTAGTAAAGTAAAAACTAAAAATTAAAAATAATGTGCAACGGATTGCAATTTTCATTTTTAGTGTAATTTACTTACACAATATTTAATACGTGATAAAGTTAAGCAATGTAATATAAAGAAGATTATGGTATTTTGGTGATGATTGGACAAGCAAACGGGCTAGAATTCAATACATTCATAAAAGAATTATACAAAGACAAATGTAATTGTTTGAACTGGGAAACACATTATTTTTTAAGTTATTTGTCAATGCTATATGATATGTGCTGTGTGTTCATTTCAATCGTCTATTAAATATTAATTCAAAATAGTTTACTACATACATCATGTGTCCCAAAAATTACTACATAATTTTAAATTTTAAAATAAGGCAATTGTATTTTACATACAAAGAAGTCTTAAACATAACAACAATATCTTTTGTAAAATTTAGTTTAAAATTGCTATATTACAACGTCTTTTATAAATTAGTTTGGGTTTCCTAATATATAAAGCTTAATATTTGCTTATTAAATGCACATTGTTGAAGTAACATACAGATTCATTTGCATAGGATGCCAATGATCTCATGACAGTTGTGGATGTTTTTAATTTGATATCTCGATTAAGATCTTGCCCATATCAACTCCGTTTTAAAGCAAGAAATGTTTTTCCTAGGGACTATATTGTATTATATAAACATTGAGTGTCTACCGAAATGAATATTATGGAATATTAAATATACAGACTACTGTTATTATTTGACACCAAGACTGTGTAACACATGACAGACCTTTGATACAAAATATTGCTTCAGACAAAACAATTCACTGAAAATTACAGAAGCGTTTCCTAGCTCTATTTTGCAAATATTGTTTTATAAATTGTAATATGTAAATAGGAATATACAATGTCTTCTTAAATTATATTAATCGTTATGATAATTCAAATTACTATTTATTTTTATATGGTCAGTAGATGGAAGCGATTAGAATTTTTCTAGGGTCGACGTTTCATAATTAGTAGCATGGGATATCTTCAGAATACAGCAGTACAATAACCATAAAGACGCAGTACTATAGTAGATGCATATTTTTGAAAATAAAACCCATGTTAATTATAAAACATTGATAACAGAATCATCTAAGTGATAATCGCGCAAACCCGCAAAATTAATGTATGAGTTCCTACAATCTTGCCTTTCTTCATTTTACATACTAAATGATATAAAATTTTGAATCTCACTGTATATAAAGTGCCAAAAAAAAGCTTTCGTATTATGTAAATGTATTAATATAGATGTCAGATGTCAAAGAAAGAAATTGTAAGCAATATATTGTAATCGTCCATAATTAGTAATTATAAATCTTAACAATATTAATAGTAAGAGTCTGCTGCTGATATTTGAAATGAACTTTGTGACCTATAATATATTGTAAATAAATGTAATAGACAAAAAAAAGCAAGGTGCATAGAACAAAACTGAAACATGAATAGTAAACAACAAAAAGAACACAAAAAATTCAAATAAGGGACAGAAGAATACTTGTGAAATATATGAGAAAAGAAAAAATTATAGGATTAAACTGTTGGATAAAGTAACAAAGCTAAAAAGACTGTAATGGTTGAGTCATTTAATGTAGAAAACATGTAAAGTAAATAAAAGATTTCATGACCTATACCACTTATGGAAAAACGAAAATAGTCCAAATATTGATGAAAGCGGTAGGGGAAAGATATGGATATCTTTGTAACACAAAATACTACTGTTAATATGAATCTATTTTTAATAAAAACCGCAGAATATCGGTTCTAAATTCTGTTTTAAAAAATTGCTGAATACTGACCATAAATGGGTAATTTTATATAAAATTTAGGATCGTTTTACAGTAGTATTTGCCCTACTTTTTTTTTGTTTTGTAATCACAAAAGAATGACTTAATCAATTAAAAATTAATGTGCTATTTCCAGCAAAAAGTTAATCAAATAACTATAGTTCAAAGAGTATATTAATATTTTTAAAATAATTTCCCAGGCTCGGTAGTCTAGTGGACATGTATCTGTATTGCAAGTTCGGAGGTTCTCAGGTTCGGATTTCGGACCGCTTCTAACACCGATAGCGTTTCTGACTTCCTAGTTTCTCCAGTCTGATAGCCTGGAGGTAACATTGACTAACAGTAGAAGGTTGATGTACAGCGTTAGGTACAAAAATATCCTAATGTATTGAAAGGCATTAGTCATAACGAATCTACCCTGTTAAAAATCCAAAAATGTATAAAACTTGTTTTGAGTCCCATTATTTATTTTTTATTTTCACATTCTTTGCAAGGGGGTTTCGAACTTTTTCCCACCTTATGAAAGCTGGAAGTATATAGAGATTGTAATTGCAACATTCGAAATTAACAATGTTAAAAGCTTCAAACCGTTCCACCTTTGGTAGAATTCCCATTGATGGATAGTGAATATCCTGCTTAATTGATCCAGCTTTTCTTGATCTATTGTTATGGATACTTATTTTTCTTCTTTTTCTTGAATGTTGTTGGATCATGACAGTCCCTAAAGCACAACAGCCTTAAGTTAGCTTATTGTGCATTCTCCTAATATTAATTACTGCACACAATACAGTGCTCCCATGCACTAATCAATAAATATCTAAGACCAATAGGCTGTTATATATTGTCAGATCTATTTTATGATACTCATTAATGGCTTGACGGTTTTTGGAGACTTATTACACAATCTGCAATTAATGTTCTCCTTACATCCATCAATTTTATTTAGAACTGTCTTATAGGAGAGTAACTTGAAATGCGTCCTGTTAATATAAATTGACTTCTTTCCAATGAAATCAAAATCAATTTCATAGTATTATTGACTTATCAATAATGGCTTTGCCACGTTAGTGTTTGGACCTATCTTCCTATTCATATTTAAACACTCTTAGTACAGGTTTTGATCCAATATGTCATCAGGCTGATCTATCATTATTGTAGTTTTATAATATTCCGCTGCGCCACGTTGTTTGAGTTATTCACAACATTCCCTATTATAAAATAGAATCACTTGCCATTAAATTAAGGCCTCATATAATTGTCATTGTATGAGATGCTAGTCTATAGCATTTGCTGAGTAAAAGACTTGTTATTAATAAATATAACGACACACTATAGTTGTCATTATATAGTGTTAAGAATTGTAAAAGGGTTAATTTCTATAAAATTATCCAAACATGTATGTTTTAAAAATAATATTTTCTCCATTTCGATGCTTAAAATCTCAATTAATTAATACATCGTGTATCCACAATTTTCTCAGTCAAAATTTACTTAGCACGTACACTTTGCTAACGAAATGAAAACAATATTAAATACGATCATTCTAGTCAATTTATCTTGCAGCAGATATTTTCAAATTCACTTTGTAAATGTATAATATTTAAATTCAACAACACATGTTCAAATCTATAACATGTCTTGTGAAATTATATCGATGTTAGTTTTCTCTTTTTCAAGATATTTAACAATTGTGGGATATTGTATTATTCTTATTCAAGTTGATAAGGTTAGTTACACTATCGTATAGTTTATGTGGAGGTATGTTACTTATAATTCAATAAGTTTTGTAATGTTACGAAGCTGTGATAAATGGAATAACCTTTTAAAAATGATACTTTGTAAATATTTGTCGAACATAATTTATTTATTAAATTTAATATGTTTATATTCAATTGACAAGTATGTTTACGTAATTTAATAAATATTGAAGTATTTACTTCGAGGAATTAAAAAGAAAATGTTTTAGGATTTCACGGCGTGTTACTTTTTTTTTCGCTGTACCGCTTTATAATATGTTCTTATCAGGGCTCCTTTTTATTGCATTTTTGTAACTCGCGAAAGATTGCTCCAGTGAGCACCTACTTTTTACATCATACAAAGTTACTTTAATAATTATATAATACTAATGAATCTGTAAACTTATATACACTTCTGACATGAATTTAGTTATTAGGTCTGACGACTTATAATGCTTCAACTTTCTATATTTGTTAGGACTCCACATTAGGCTCTTGGTCGATGCATTTGCATGTTTTTATGTATGCACATTGTATTACAAAATTTTTCAATTTCTTCGTACACAAAAAAATATTCTTATATCTTTATGTTTGGGCACGACGCATCCACTATTGTTCCTAACATTGCTTTTTAAGCCTTAAAAACGTCTGTATTATAACTTTAAGCAGAACTCTACAATTCTATTCTATAATCTATTTTTTCTAATTTTATTTTTAAAAGACTGCTTTAATTTTCCTCTAATTGACTGATTGATTTATCTTTATTAAGAAGAGTTCGGCATCTGCTTATCTGTAAGATATATGACATGATTTGGGTATTGGATTTAGTGACTACTAAGCGTCACTGTCATTGGTAAATAGTTTCTTTCTTTCTTAATGAAATTATGACCATATCGAAACAGTCCTGTTGTTTTTAAATTGATGTGCAAGTGTTTTGAAGCGGCCATAGAATCAGTATGCAGCATCACATAGATATAACATCTACAAACGTTTCCACAATTATAAATTTGATAGTTGGTAATAATATGCAAGCTTCAATACACTTCTCTGTGAGATTCCTAACATAATTGGAAAAATGATTATATATTCGTCTCTAGTATAATAATTTAAATTAATTCTTTAACACTCTATCAGCGTTTGTTAAGAAGCATATACATAAAGTATTCTCTAAAACGATAAGCTAAAGCAGTATTCCTACATCAAATATTTAATAACAAAAAGTAAACGTTGCTGTTCTCATTCCCATCTTGCTGTATTTTATATAACAATTATACCTCTACCTCTGTTCATTTAATCATATATTAATTTTCAAATTACTAGATTTTATAAATTTGTGTATTTATTTAATTTGATGAAGCGAACCAACAGCAAATTTTCAAAATTTTAAATTGTTTAACACTAAACATTTATTTTAGAATTCTATTTTTTTAAATTTCTTGGTTGAATTATAGAGAGTAGAGCCTAATATCCTCTCCATTCTCTTGAAAATCATGTAAATAAATTAGAACATACTTTGGTATTAAATATAAACATACCAAATAAATCAGGTAAATATGTTTTTATTCAGTATTATGTTAATTGTACAAGTATTACAGCAGTGAATTTACTTCAGTATATTAAATAAATTATATCTACTTAATATGAAGAAAAAATATATATATTTAATCATGTACAGAGGTTTTTTTTTTAATAATTTTGTTCCAGTAGACATCAATTGCATTCAAGGGAACTACATATGTACTTTAGTACATTATACTGAATACGTGAAAGCATTAGAAATTATGTTATAAACTAGGTTTGCTTTTTATTGCAAAATAATGTGCTGCCACAATTGCGGAGCACTTAAAAAGGTGTAAATATTATACGATTCAACTATGGGATTCACAAAAGGCGATCTGTCTATTATATATATTAAAAAATGGTTATTGTTATAAGAAAAGTCTAAATTGAATTTTTTGTAGATAACATATAGCCTGCTAAAGAAGAATAGGATTTATTTGCTTATATCTAAGCTGTTACGGCTTCATTTTTATATAGAAAAGATGTCTGTATGAACTGCGTTTGGAACCTCCAAATTAAGGGGTATCTTCATGGAATAATGTAGTGCTAAATCTATTTTCTACATATTATAGGTTATTTCTAAGATTTTTTCCTTGATTTTAAATTTATTGACAGTCATGGTTTCTTTACATTTATCTAGTTTTGGAGGAGTAGTTTCTATCAAAATATCTTACCAATTACTTGAACCGGTCCACCTTTTTCAATGTAACTTCTAATTTTTCTTTTGTTCTTTGATATATTTGGTTTCCTCCATTATTTTTTTTTCATTAATTTGCACATCTTTTTTATTAGAATCTGTTTATTCAACTTCTCTTCATCTTTCTTCGTATTTGCTATTCTACTTATTTCATCTTCGTCTTTATTTTTTTCTAATAAATCTCGCCATATATTCCATCACTGGCTAAAATTTCATTTCACCTTAATTTTATATCCGAGTTTCTTTCTTAATATTATGTTCACTTCAGTAAATAATGCACTTATATATGAAATTTGTCACCCAATATTTCTGATTTAAATATTCCAAAACACCACTTACGCAGGTCTAAATTTTTATTCAGTCCCACAACATGTAAAAACAATATTTGGTTCTTCGACCTTGTTAGATCTTTCTGAACTCAGGTATATTTTTCACTTGTTATATTGTTTTTATAGACGTATTTAGTATTAATATTTGGTCTTTGAATAATTATATAACTGTCTACTGGAACAAATTATTTTGTTTAAAGAAACTTCTTCCTAATATGTACTTATAATTCAACAAAAATTTTATAAATGAGAAGATAATTAATGTTTTTCTAATTTTAATCTTCTTCCTTTCTTTTTACATGCGTGTGCTGCTAGAATAACAGTGTACTTAGCATCGAAAGAAGTTAAAATTGACACAAATTCAAGAAATACAGAAATAGGTATATCTAAGTTTGTGAAACTAAATACAAACTTCTTTCTTTTCTTAATACATTATTGATGATTAGAAAGACAGCGAAAAATATTGAATATTTATTAATTTATAGTAATATATATAATAAAATAGGTTTATAATTATTGAACTGTTAATATACATGTTACTACTTGGGATAAATAAAAATCATCAAAAAAACGAAGGTCTTATAAATATTTTTTTATTGTTTCTTTTCCTTTATTTCGTACATTATAAATGTCGTCAACAGAATATTTTAAAATGCTAATAATTGTATTTTTGTAAGAGGCAAATATCTTTATATATTCTTGATAAATGTTAACAAACCAGCGCACAATTTGTGTATTAAAAAAATAATTAAAAAAAATAAAATAAATCTCACCCTATATTATTAGTCTTCAAATTTTAGTAACAATTAAAACTGCAGATGGTGCTAAACCTACAAAGAAAAAATATGTTACATCAATGTATGACAGATAAATATTAAATAAACGAGCATAGCCACTATCATGGTTAGATCTTAGCATTGTCGTTTCTCTAGTGAAAGTAAAATATACCGCAAAACCAAGTAAAAAGACATTATAAGACTAAATTTAATATTTTGAGTAAATAATTGGTTTACTTTGCTTTGATATAATAAATCATAATTTTTTCCACTTCTAAAGGAAAAAAATAACGCGTATGTGAATTATTGTTTTTAGAATTCACCTGTTAATGTAATTAATTTATGGCAGTACATATTTACATAATGCTGCAATTGTTAAACTCCATTCAGCTTAATATCTAAATATATCCCGATTTTCAATATGAAAATTAATTGCTTACCTAAGAGGTCTAAAGGTTTATCCAAATCTTCAGGTCCAAACACGTGTTTAGGAAATGTCGTCATTAGCGTAAAAGGCCCACTATCATCCGTCCGATTTATTTGAATATACAGTCTAACTGCAGATAGTGGTTCTTTTGCACCAAAGGTATGTGTTAAAGTACTGCCATTTGTCAATCTAATTTGTAATTTAACTTGAGTATAATTTTGTGACTGTGAAGGTTTAAGTGTTACAGTTGTGGGTACACTATCAGCTTTCTCAATGGGAGGCATGCTGCCTCCAAATTTAAGTTTCCTTGCAATTTTGTCTTGTTCAATTTGCTCTCTGACTCGTTCTTTTGCCAAACGTGTTTCCTCTTTTTCCTTCCTACGTTGTTCTATTAGTTTTTTTGTTTCCAATTCTTCTTGACGCTTCTTGGCTTCCAAAATTTCTTTACCAGACTTAATGCGAGTCAATTCCCTGTCCCTCTCCTCCTGTTTCTCTTTGGCTTCTCGTTCTAAACGTCGTTGCTTAAGTTTGGCTTCTATTCTGGCTAACTGTTCTTTTTTTTCTTCTTCTGTTAATGGTTTCTTTTCTTCCATTGATTCACTAAAATTTTCATGACCTAAAATACATTAAAGCATCTTAAACATTCTAGTTTATATAAAAATGTGTTCTATTATATAGTGCAATTTTTTTAATTATAGAAATCTGGTAACAATTCATATATTAAAAATGTATTAATACTTTATGATCATCTTTAAAACTATCTTACAAGGATACGTACCTTTTGTGTAACAAATCAATACAACAATTAAGTTAGTAATTCTGTAGCATCAAAGAAATTATTTTCTATAGATCTTTTTGTACATTTTATAGTATACAAAATAGTATCTTCTTTTAAGAAATGTATATAAACAAACCTGTTTTACTTGCATGTATTTCCACATCAGTATGGCTTTTAAATAATTTCCCACAATCATCACATCTAATAGATTTTGGTGACTGGGAAGATTCTTCTTCTACATCGTTTTCTTTTGAGGTATTTTCTTCAGGTGGCTCAGATGCATTTGACTCCGATGTTTCTGGAGCACGCTCTATAACTGGTTCTTCTTCATTCAATAATATCCAATCCATTGCAATTTGTACATCGTCTGTGCCAGTTGTTGCTACAGCTTGTTCCCTATTGACATGCATACAAAATAGGTTATATTTTCAAACGACAAAAATAAAAGCGAATGCTTACGCTCTAGTTTTACTGAAGCCCATTTCAATTAATGTGGCGATTACTTCAGCCATATTAGCAGCTTCTTGAAAATATTTTATACTGGATAATTTGGGGAGAGTCCCGGCAAATATAAGTATAATTAAAGGTAAAATGTGAACACTAAAAATAGAAGTGTCACAGATAAGCCAATCTGTTCATTACTAAAAAAGCAGTATGTAAATTTCTAAACTTTAGCGATTACGCAACTACAAATCACTTAATATTTTTTATTATAAAAGAATCGACTAAAAATTGTAATTACTCATTCAGTTAGGATAAATATTGATCAAGTTCCACAACTGACAATTATTCTTATAAAAGTTATGACTGTATACGAACCGCTACTTTGTATCTTTTTTGTATAGATTAAGATTTTATTTTTATTACTTCACTGTTATTCACAATGTTTCGTGATTTATTGATAATGTTTGTAAATTTAAAAAAGTTTTATTTACAATATCTATCACTGTAGATATCACTGAATATGCTAATTATACTAAAATTAAGAAACACAAATCAAGAATTATCAATTAAACGGTCAAAAAGAATAAAGAGAAAATATGTATATATATATAATATAAATCGTTTCGCATATAAAACGATGTTTCAAAATATGAAAACGAATATCATAATAAAATTTTCAAAATAAATATGTTTAAATGGAATTAATTAGTTTAAATTTTTGGATTAATTTAATGAATATAATTTTCTTGGATTCGTTTGGCAATTAAGGAACGTTTCCTTTTAATAGTTTAAATTGCAAAACGAACCCAACAGCTGTTTACGGTTGTCAAAAACTAACATGTGTCATTTTTGAAGAAGGGTGTAAATAGGATGTCTTGTCAAGTTAAACTAACTGCAAATCTAGTGGACATATCAAAAATCAAAGATAGTTTATTTTTGTCAGATAAATCAAAAAGTTAGACAGTACTCAACTTAATCTTAGTTTTTTTAATGTCAAATATATTTAAGGTACAGACACTTGGTTGCAATTTTGTGAAATATCGTTTTCACCCAGTGGTGATATTATTGCTATTGCATATGAAAAGAAACTCGTTGTATTAACAGGAAAGTGGGATTCAAGTCTGTTGATAAGTAACTTTCATACAACATTTTCAGAGGCTATAGATTTAAATGATACCATAACATCTGTTCTTTGTTTACCTATTGTAACACAAAGTTCAAGCTTACAAGTATGTATGTAAAACTTCCTAAAACACTACATAATATTTTTTAATAGGTAGGGCCTGATTGGACATGCATTGTATTAGGTTTTCAATCAGGTTATGTCAGATTCTACACTGAAGATTGTACACTTTTACTGGAAGAGCAATTTCACAATGATAGTGTGGTAAGCATAAAATGCCAATCACAGCATAACCCTAGACCTGATATTAGTCCAGAATTAAAACCAGAAGAATTATATGTCCAGTATGTCAACAATGTATGTGTTATTAATGGTTCAAATTTATTTACAACTCTTCGAACATGTAGGAATTACTTAGCCAGAAGCAAGTAGGTTTAATATCGACAGTTTTTTATAATAAATTGAAAAACTTTTAAGGACAAGCTGGGGGTTCTGATGTAGAACCAACAACAGTGCCAATAAATCCCAAAAAATGGGGTTTTGTTGATCAAAATACTGTAAATGACATGGCTGTTGTTGGACTTGATTTATCAAACACCTTTGATCATTTATTGGTAGCTTCTACCTGTGATGGATTTGATAGTAAATACAGAGCAATGGCGCCTCATAATAACTTAGTTATTGCAGCTGGTATAAAACCATTTGTTGGCTTTCATTATGCTTTAGAAGGTGGTGCACAACCAGTATTCAGTGATGTAGCTAAAGCAGTTGCAAGTAAATTAAAGTCAGCATTACCGTAAGTATTTAAATTTTACAAATGCATATATAACTTTTGATTAATAAAATAAGTAATTTTAAAATTGTATATTGGGTTAGTAGATTGATTTAATAATGAAATTATAAATATTGCCAATAGGTGTCTGTTGAACGTCTAATTTATTACAAATTTGATGACCACAACTAAATTCAATTTTGGAATTAGAAAAGCATCGTTCACATGTAGAAAAGAGTGGATAATGTTTATTACAAATAATGTATATATATAGGCCTCCAATGAAAATAATAGGCTATTTCTTTTATACTTAATTGTACTACATATACGGATATAACCCATAAGGTCTATGCTGTTTTTCTTGTTGCAGTTATTTATTATTGAAATGTATGCAACCAAATAAACACGGTTTCCTATACTAGTTTGTTTCAGTTTGTTAAGAGGCGTAACATTTCCAACCGGGCAATTTAATAAAGAAAATGCTACATTCCAACATGTCTAATTTAAATATATTTTTAAACAGAAGAATCAACAACGAAATTTAAAATAGTAAATATAGTAAAATGCATAAAAAGTATAAATCAAGTAAAGCTAACAAAACATGAAATACTGGAAGCACAAGTACATATAAAAATACTCGATAACAATACTAAGCTAAAGAACAGTGTTATATATTGTTTATCAGCTTTTCCTATATTTTCATTAAAACGAAAAGGATTTTAAATACTTCGAAGATTATAAGCAAGTCTAAGCACTTTAAAGTAGTAGTTTGTATAAATTAAAGCACAGATAAATAAAGAAAACAGTTGGTATAATCTTTATTTCTCCATTTTAAAGTATTCTGTAGTTCTTTATAATATTGATTTTTCAAATAACTTAAAAACATATAAATTGTGAGGAGTATTGGATCTTTTCCAATGAAGTCACATAGGCCATATACTTCAATCCATAATTTAGGTCTAGTAAAAATACGTATATATTAATATTTATATTATTTACTTATACCTATTTACATTTATGTATCAAGATCTTTAGGAAAACGAAAGGAATTTAATTCTTTATTGGAGGGCCGAAACCAATTCAAATTTAAAATGGACACTAAGAACCACCTTTTTTTTCTGACAATCATTGTTGAACCCATATATTTGCTTATAAGAAAATATATGTTTCATGTCGACTAATAATATAGTAATTGATGAATAAACTAAACAAGTATAAACTTATTTGGTTTAAAGAAAATTTTAGTTTATAAGATTGTAGATTTGTATTTTCATCAACTTAACAATTAGCATTTAACTGTAAGTGGGTTTGTAATTACATAACATACATTTATTTTAATCATTTACATTATATTTCATTCGTTAAATAAAATATTAACTTATCCACAAAAAATTTAATACTTTTAATAAAACGTATTTAAAATATTCCAAAGAATTAACAACTTATTTATTTGCACGACCATTTTGCTGGCTGTGCACAAAGTTTTTTATAAATATGGCTGCTGCATATTCTACAAAATCTCTACATAATCCATAATAAAAAGTCACAAAAATTGTTGCAAATGATCTCCATCGTATTGAATACATGCTCTCTTTATAATATCAAACACAAGTTGTAATATTCTCTGTGAAATTTCGTATATCTATCTGGTTATTGCGTTTTTCAGCACACTATTGCAGACAATATTACTTTTCTTCCAAATTCATTTAATAATTCATTAGACTGGGCTTGTGACTAGAGCGATCACATTTGTCTGCACACCAGGTTCACAATAAGAATATACTAAATATTTACGGTGACTTATCGAAGGGCGATTGCTCTGCCCAGTTGTATTTTGGCACAATTATACTTATGCGCTTACTTCATTGGATTCTATCCTTTCGCGTCGATAAAAATTGATCACTCTACTTATGACGATCAAAGCTAGTTTAATTTTAACAGCAACATGTTGTTATTTATTTGACCATTTCGAAAACAGAAAAGTACATTATTTTTTTAAATAATGCAATAAATAGCAGTCTGTTGGTGTTAAATCAGATAGTCTTAATAGTCAAAAATCATGATTAACGAATCTCTTTCTATGAATTTGATGGAAAAATATGATTGCCTGCATCAGCACATCTTTAGACTCTGTATTGTTTGAAATAATCATTTGATAATTCGTTCTCATCAACTTATTGCAAAAATTCTTGTAATATACTTTTTAATATCTTTGTGTATTGATTATGTCATTAAACAATATAGAATCAATATGATTCTCCTTTTAGATATACCAATACATATACTAAACTTGCATTTAATGAGTTTTTCATTATTTAGTGTGGATTTTAGTTGTCTATGTTTGAAAATCTTAACTGTTCAATAAGCCAGACAAGTGAAACAATAGCATCAATAAAAATATAAACTCTTAGACATTATTTTGAGCTAATGTCTATTAAACCAATGACAATATTTTAATCGACGGTATCATAAACAACTGGCAATAGGTGTTGAACGATATTACCCAGATTTATATGGATCCATATAAATTTCTTTCTTCAGTGGTTTGCAAATGATTCCAAGAAAAATAGATTAGAATTTTTACAAATAACTGCATACAGCAAAATTCACTGTGATATGTAAGTTTGTTTAAAGGGGAGGAATTGTGAATGACGTATATTTAACCAGTAAATCTATACGCTATACCGACACATCCCATCCAAGATCCAATAATTTTTTGGCGGGCATTCAAACTTGTCTGTGCTGTCGCCTTGTGATGAAATATCACTTCTATACAGTTAACGAGTTCTTGGACGTTTCTGGATGATATATTCTCTCAAACTATACGGTACACACTTGAATTATTTAAGAAAGGAAGTAGGATGCTAAAGATGAGCATCGCTTTGGAAGACTAATTTGTGTTACCACTCCTGAAAACATTGATTCCGCCCAAGATTTGATTTTAGAGGATCGACGAATATATAACAACAAAACTCCAAAATGAATTATAGAACTTATTATACTAAATATTAAACAATATCACTTAACTCTTAAAAGAATTGATAAAATCAAATAATAAATAGTGGCAGCATTTACAAGAAGATGTTACTAAACTTTCTTATGTTTAATAGTACAATTCTAAATATTTGGCAAGCTTTTAAAAAAAAAATCAATTCTAATGCTCCTAATATCTGCAATAATTACGATTTTTTTCATTTTCTTAGGGGTTGGTTGACTGGTGCAAGAAGCCAAGTGGAAAAACAATCTAGCACGACTTTATTACCAGCGGAAGCAATGTCTTGTCGCTTTGGTTTATGTGATCTAAGAAGAGTTGCGTCTAACGTAATCCTTTCGCCAAATAAAAAAATAGCTGCCGTATCTGACACTCTAGGTCGAGTAATGCTTATTGACACATTTAGAGGAACAGCCATTAGAATATTCAAGGGCTATCGTGAAGCACAGTGCGCTTTTATACAAGTTCCCGACGAAAGAAAGGCTAAACATCGTTCGATGAAACCGATAGCTTTATTCCTTCTCATTTATTCCCCAAAGAAAGGAACTCTGGAAATATTTTCGGCCCAAGTCGGAACTAAAATTGCAACTTTTACTGCCTCCAAATACAGCCGATTAATTTACATAAATTACGGTCTGATGGGCTTTCAGACAATATCAAAATCGCGTTATATATGCCAGTATACGACGCTTTTAGTAGATGCTGATGGATCTGTTAAAGAAATTATAATACCATTCCATTACTCTCTAACTGAAAAAAATAGTAAACGCGTACGCGACATTCACTTGTACAAAAGACTGAAGCAGTTCATCAAAATTGGCAATTACGATGCGGAAAGTTTAGTTTCGGAAGCGTTTAACACTTGCAGCGAAATAAAAACAGTCGAAATAAAACTGCAACTGTTAGAATTTCTCATTTCGAATAAGGAAATTCACGCCGAAGTCATATTGAAATGTGTCGACCACTTTCTAGAAACGATTAGAGCGCAAAATTATAACGAAGTTGAAGCCGATATAAAAGCGTTAAAAATAGTATCCGAAAATTTAAATTCCCTAGTCAATTTTTATACATACGTAACGGGCGATAATCAGGATGACGTAACAAATGGTAATGTTGAGTGTTCTACTGCTTTAAATACAAAAGATATATTGGGCTCCAAAGAATTAAATAATCTTCAGAAACTATTGGATCTGAGTACTTTAAATAATTACAAAACGCATATTATGAAGGTATCGTTCAAAGAGAATGGTAAAAACATTCTGTCTAATTTTCTAAAGGTATTCGATTTGAGTGTGGAAGGTATTATTTATCTGAAGAAAGACGTTGATGACGTTACTCTTTTTCAAGTGGCCGATACAATATTCGCTAAATACATTACCAACAGCTTTAATCCCAAAGAACTTCAGGTAAGTTTTTGAATGTTGTGCAGCTAATGTAGGGTGTAATAAAATAGTATTAGGTTAATTAGAGTATCTTTTTCAATGAAAATATAATAGTGATAAACACAGACCGCAACTAGTGAAGCGATAGCATATCTTTGCGCTCTTTACTTTATAATACTAACTAGAGACCGGGAGCGTGGAGTTAAATGGCGAAATAGTCCAAATTTCTGCTGAAATTTGTAAAGGAGCCGGCCCATGAACTTACTGTCAGAAGAGTATGTACAATAATGTATCCAAACCCCTTATACACCAAACTCATCTATAATCCGAACAACCTAATTGTGTGTAATGGTAGCTACAATTCGAACGGTTTAATTACGTATGTACAAACTATAAATAAGATGCAAATGGTAATGGTGATGGTTCCTATTAATAATAATAATAATAATAATAATAATTTATTAAGTTACCCAACAGAGATTATTACTCCAAAACGGGTAACAAACAAAGAAATACAAAAAAAAATTAAACCATAGTTACATTGTGAAAATGAAATATGTATCTTAAAACAAAATATATTCATACAAATAGTGGTCACAGCAAATCGTACTGCAGATTGTTGAAATTCACCGCCGAATGAACCAAAGGGGCCTTCAGCAAAATATTGGTCCTTGCCATAGGGACATAAATTAGTTGATTTGTCCTAGATCCCAGGCGTGGAACAATGAAATAAACACGCGACAGTAAATCCGGCGTATCAACACTCCCAGTAACGACACTCTGCATAAATGAAGCGCTAAGAGTTTTTCTCCTATCAGACAGCGATACGATATCATGTCGCTCCAACAACTCGTTGTAATTCACTCCACGGGCAGGATATCGACCATCACATTTAAATGAGAGGTATTTCAGAAATTTGCGCTGTATCTGTTCCAGGAGGCTAGTTTGAGATTTGTAGATGGGGTACCAGACTATAGATGCATATTCCAGTTTGGAAATAACATGAGCAAGGAAAAGAGTCTTCAAAGTGTCCATATTATGAAAGTATCGGCATGTTCGAATTATAAAACCGAGAGATCTGGAAGCCGCAGCCGTCACACCAAGATCGGAGAAAGTAAATTTCTCGTCAAATATTACCCCAAGATCTCTGATCGAGGACTTACGAGAAATCGTAACGCCGCCAATTGAGTAACAGGATTCTATTCTAGAAATCCTTCTAGAGTAAGACACTAGGAAGCACTTCTCAATGTTTAAACTTAAGCGGTTACACAAGGACCAGTTATAGATTTTGCTGACATTGGCCTGCAACAAATCAACGTCGGACAGCGAGTCAATTCGATGAAAGATTTTAATATCATCGGCGTAAGCCAAGACCGGGCAGTCGATAGACCTAATCAAGTCATCCACAAAAATATTAAACAAAAGTGGTCCAAGGTTAGACCCCTGTGGAACACCGGAGGAAGAATGAAAGAACCGAGACTTAAACCCATTGTAATAAACATAATTCATTCTATTGCTCAAATACGATTGGAACAGCTTCAACAGCGATCCACCGATACCAAAGAAACTCAGTCTACACAGCAGAAGTCGATGATCAATTAAGTCAAACGCACGGGAAAAGTCCGTATAAATGACGTCCAATTGACTACCAGCATCGAGAGATTGAGCGATCTCCTGGGATATAATGGCCAAGTTAGTTGTAGTAGACCGTTGAGTCATAAAGCCATGCTATTCCTATTCCAAACATTTTGGCATCCATAATATATTAGAAATAGTGCGTCAAAAATTTTGTTGAGTAAATTGTTCACGAGACATAAGGAAGTGGTACAGAAAATATGTTAACTGCGCCACAAACAACGGTTCACAGAAACGCCAATATATACCCATACGACAATATAATATAGGAAGCCCTGTGGAAAGAATCGCTATAGATGCAACCGGACCTTTTTCATAAATACAGATTAGTCGTAATTGATTATTTTACTAAATGGACCGAAGCTTATTTCTTGCCCAATCAAGAAGTTAGACCATTGTGGATGTTATCGTAATGGAGTTCGTCAGTCGCTTTGGACTACCCTTGGAACTGCATTGCTGCTATGCGCAGCAACCTAGTACAACGCTCATGTTCAGAAACACGAGTGCCGACAGATTGCTTTGTTTCACCAATATATGCCCTGCCGCATGAGCAAGGAATCCTGTACACACCAGGTGATTCTAAAGAAATATGGTCTTTTACGGAAAAAGGGTCAGATAATTTGCAATGGGGTTTGAAGATGGCTTTGATGTCGTTTTTGAGAAGTATCCTACTGATGCGGTCAGAAACACTTTGTATATAGGATACATGAGTTTTAGATAGGGGGAGATGTATGCTGTGTATTGAGTTGTGGGACTTTGGGATTAAGATGTCGATCTATGGTTTGTTGAATATTATGGTTAGAGAAATTATTACCCATATATAAACCCGTCCACCATCAACTTACACCAGTTTCAGTGCGACAGATAGTAGCAGTAGTTGAGCCCTGAAGATGTCCAATATGAGTGGGTACGAAACGTCGGCAGTTATAACAGTGACGCGGTTTCAGCCCGGAAGCCCAGAAGCAGTTATAACGCTATAGTCAAATCAAATTTGTTGTATAGTTTAGTTTCTCTATCATGAAGTTTATGTAATGTTAACTATATTACTTTTGTATTCATTTTTGTTACACACACATATATATGAATTTATATCTTCTTTAAGTTTTTGTAGTAAATTTTTAATAGTAATCCGCTGATTATTTGTCTTGTGGAAATTATAAATAATATGTTTTATTTGGTATAGGTCAATGTCGTCTATTGAATCCATTACTAAACATTTCCTCGATCTTTTCTTTTTTGGCGATTTGAAAACTGGTAGTTGTTCTGTGTTCTCTTTCTCATTTCGTTCTGGTTCTGCTTGATATTCGTTCCCCTCTTTTAAAATATTATAGACAGAAGCTCTTGAAACACCAGTTGCTCTTGCTACGTATTCCTTTAATTCGCTTTTTGTACAATTTCTTATGTCTGTTTCGTTATCTGAAATTGTCTTTAAAAACTTAAAAACATTAAACACGACTTCACGGGTTTGTGAATGCAGTCCTTTTCCACCTCCTAAGTTGGACATTATTAATTATAATAAATAAAACAAATAATAACCAATTATAATGCAAGACCTCAATTACTCACTTTGACTAACCGTAACTTAACAACTTAACCACGCAACGATCATAAGCACACTGAGGACACAAACAGCTTACCGATGACTCGGAGTGTACCACCCGGCACGCCTACGATGCGCAGTAGATTTTTGTCCAAGGATATGATGGTCGTGCTGTACTCTGATTCTCCAAGCCCTAAAAAGTTCTGTGCTCAAAAATTTGCTATAAAAGTTTTTGCTTAAGTTTTTTTTTGATTTCCTTGATGATTTCTTAGATAAGAATAAAACAGTCACTGGAGACTATTATTTGACATTACTGACCACTTTATGTGAAAAAAAATGAAGCAAAAAATACACAGAAAATTTTCCAATAGTGTCCTATTTGGCATGAAGTCATCCCACTTGTCCTGTCGAGTCTGATTATTTTTGACCATGATTTGTCATTAATTTGAATTAGTTACTTTATATACTATAAATAAATATAATTGTTTAAATTATTTACCATTTTATTATTTTTTCAGATACAGTTTGTAAATAGCACCGTATTCATTAACGACCTCTTTCTTCTTGTATTAAATTATTGGGTACACCGTCCACTTAACATAGACATTAATTTGGAAGGCGAAATGGGTAATCTAAGTTCCGTTATATACTCTCTCGCTCAAAACGTTAAATATGAAGACCTTGTGGTAGACAATAACTGTACATCGCCATTTTGGATGAACATCAGAAAATTATTGATGAATTCCTCTAGATCATTTCCTGCTTTAATGGCGGCCATTTTATGTAAAGGTATAGCGCAAAAAATCGAAAACGAGAAGGAATTTCAGAAAAGTTCTGAAGAAGATTTCGAAGTTTGGGAGAATCTCTCACAAGAAACTTGTGAATGGACGTTGTTGATAGGAAAATTAGAAGATGTATCCTTGTTAAATATTATATTAGCCAATGATCCGATTAGTAATAGCGTTTTGCCAAAATTGAAACACGAAAAAGAAAGCGTAAGTCTGAAACATATCTTAGAAAGAGGTAAAGGCTCTGTTAGTGAATTAGTATCTAAATGGTTGACTTTAAAAGGAGTAAGCCCGAAACTGTTGACGCTAAATGAAATTAATTACCAGAATTCATTGCTTAACGAGCAGTCGGCGTCGCAACAAAAAGAAGATATTACTCCAATAAATATATCGCAAGAAGATTTAGAAGTTATTAACTCCGAAGCAGTTTTCTATCATCTGAATATTTTGAAAAAACAATTTCCTTATAGTCTAAATTCTAATATCCTCCTGGCTAATATGGCTTGGGAATACGCACTCGCCTGGCAAAAGGACATACAGGAGATGGTAAAATTAGAAGCTAGCCTAAGTTGTATCAACCAAATAACGGATCCTCATCTAACTAAAGGCTTGTATTATCTAATATGGAATACGCACTTGAAGATTTTATTCGAAAGTTGTTGTAAACTAATTAAGAAAGTCGGAAAAGTGCCAAAAGAAAGACTTTGCAAGCAAGATACGGGTTTGTCCGACTTTCAGATGACATCCTTCATTGAAATCTGCACAGATTTCTTTAACAATTTCATGGATTGTGTGCAAGAATCCTTCAACACCGAAAAGATTCAATTAAATTACGAACCGATTTGGGAAAAGGATGTGGGACGTCCTTTAACAGAACTAGCGTATAATCAAACTTATGTTAATTACGATTTATTACTTCTTCACTATCAATTAAGTTTAGCCATGCAAATGATTGCTACATTTTCTATAAAGCAAACTAAATTCCTAAATAATCTCTTCGATCCTTCCGTTGTTCCATTATTTTTCACCGATTTTCAGCAAAAATTACAAATAAGTTGGCATAAAACGGAATCTAGAATAAATGCTGCCAGAGTACATTTTCTATGCAAAGTTATACTTGTTACAATTGAAACAGTCACGATAAACGAAGGAAAAGTATATTCTGCCGATCATGTCAAATGGATGGCAAAATGTCTTTATTTGGCGAGACTTTGGAATTTAGACGTCGATTTTTTGCGAAGATACCAAGTTGTTCAATTATATATTAGTGGCTTTGATTCGATTGGCGAAGAATTATTACCTGCCATTAATGATTTGAACGATATAGGACCTCGCTTACTGGAAGTGGCCGGAAAACGATTGTCGCAGTTTATGACGTCATCTCCCGATTTATCAGAAAAAATTGGCGCTTTTAGTACGACATTAACACAATATTTGGATAAATTGGTAAGTTGATATTGAAGAATATTGTCAAGTTTGGTACTGGCAATATATTTCGTGTTAAAAATAATTGTCAGAGAAATGATAGTTGATAAGACGCAATATATTCTTTCTTCTTGCCAGTCCTATGAAATTATGTGCCCAATTTTTTATGTAGCCTGTGTCAATAAATATGACAGCTGAAATAATATTTAAAGAACACATGTTATTATTCTATAAGCCGAATGCGATAAGTATATTATAATATGATAATGTTGAACAAATCTGCGAGTTCGTAGTAGCGTACAGCCTCGCTGGATAAGCGCGTCACTGGCATAATGCAAACTATCGCTAATGTCACTGGTTATCTGGAGGATTGTTCAACCTTATGAAATTATGAAGTTCTTTATGTTATTTTTGCTAATTTGCTTCTTTTATGACCTTTTCTAGATAAAATAATAGTAATTTTCGGGATGGTTGGTAATAAGCGATGATGTTTATCAATTTAAAATTGAAGTTTATTAATTGACTACATTTATATTTGACAGTTCGACTTCATATTTTTGGACGTTTAAATTTGATATGAATATGATATACTATGATATACTATGATATACTATGATATACTATGATATACTATATGATATACTATACTATATGATATACTATACTATATGATATACTATGAATGAACGATAAAAATCTTGATATGAAATATCAATCGAACACTCTTAACAAATTAAATTCCACTAGACTAGAAGAACAGTGCGTTTATAATCTATGCACCGTTTTCGATACTTTAATAGCGTTGCTATAGCAGAAAATTAGAAAAAATATATTCGAAGGAGCAATTACTTTCAACTAATTTGTTGATGTCTTCTATGCCATCCAATTTTACATAAGACTTATGATAAATTTGTTTCTAATAACTTCTCCTCTCAACATCTTCTTCAAAAAGTTGGGAGCATTTTCTATATTACGCAAATCTATGTAGATCGTCATGACCAATCTAAATTTGGACGTTATTTTCACTTTTTCGCTAAGTACAAAACTTGCTAGGGTGTTGTGAACTCTTATAAACCCAAAGTCAATAGCAAAGCTTTTCTTGTCTCTCATATTTTATATCTAGCTCATTCTTATCCTTTCAGCACGTAATCACCCATTCCTCATCTTTCCCAGTCCCCTTGATGGTGTCCACTCATTTAAAGATTTTATCTCATCAACTCTTAAAAGGGCCAACGCATTTGGATTTTAGTTACTTTATTTTTTTTTATAAAGTCGGTGGCATTTGCTTTTTGCCTAATTCATTAATATCGCTTCAAAATCGATATTTCGATTGGGTTATTTTCAGTTTGTTTATTACTTGTTTTGTATGAATTTATGTCTGTGCTCTACATTTTATAACTGAGAATACGCACACTGATTAAATATTTTAATCAAAAGGTATCGACATATTACGAACCAATTTTTCAAACGATGGAGGCCTAATCACCTGTTTTCTAATTTACCTTAGTTTTCTTGATTTTATTTGTCTTAGGCATATGCATCGATGTACATTTGATATTTATCAATTTTATTTCTTGCGAGAGCTTAATTATTTCTTATACATTACGTATACGTTTTTCACCAATTTAAAATGGGAAGCTGTAGATACATAAATACGAGGGTGGCCGTTTATATTTTGGCAACTGGCAACACTGTTAGTGTTGTCTCCGATCTGATGATTGCATCGTGAAGTCATTTTTGACAATATATTTACTTTGACAGCTTTATTATCCGGTCGCTATTTCTATTGTTGACAGTAATTTGAAAATCTTATGTCAGCGAAAAAAATGGAATAAACTCGCGAACATTTTCGTGCAATTATTTTCCATAACTTTCGGCGTGGATTATTTCAATAAGAATGCATCGACGAGCTGAATTCTTTATATGGTGATGAAGCACCATCGAAAACTACAGTTGATATGGTGAATTCAAACTTGGACGGCGTTCTTTGGACGATGAATTTCGTGAAGGTCATCCCACAAATGTTGTCTGAATTGATAATGTGACATACCGTGAGATCGAGGCATCTCTAGGTATCAGTAACACCAGCGTGCATAAGATCCTGCTTGAACATTTAGCTGTTAAGAAACTATGTTCACGTTGGGTACCACATAATTTGACAACTGCTCAAAAAGGGACCCGCGTCGATTGGTGCCAAGAAATGCACAAGAAATATTGGGTCTGGGAAAAAGTTCGTGGCGTTTTTCCCGATAGATGGCATTGGTTGCCGATAACTAAAGAACAACAAGTCACAGCGACACCACCGAGGGCTCGTTTTTTAGATGACCTTTCGAACGTTAGTTTGAGCGTAGAAACATTGTAATCGGTGCAGTGGTTGGAAAGTTATTCGCACTTGAAAATGGAGAAGAATAATGAGAAATTTCGCTATATTCTGCAATATTATTATGATAAGGGGAAGAACGCTGCGCAGGCTTGTGATAAAATTTGTGCTGTGTACGGTGAAGGTACTTTATCGAAATCTGTTGCGCGGAAATGGTTCGCTCGCTTTCGTTCTGGAAATTTCAATGTGAAAGATGAGTCACGCTCCGGTCGTCCAATCACTGAAAAATCTGATGAAATTCTTGAAAAAGTCCAACAAGATAAGCATATCAGCAGTGTCGATATTGGCATGGAGCTAGGCATTGACCACAAAACTGTTTTGAACCATTTACACAAAGCTGGTTACAAAAAAAAAGCTTGACGTATGGGTTCCTCATGAGTTGAGCGTGAAAAACATGATGGACCGAATTAACATCTGCGATGCGCTGCTGAAACGGAATGAAATCGAGCCGTTTCTGAAACGTTTAATAACCGGAGATGAAAAATGGATTGCGTACGATAATCGGAAGCGTAAAAGATGTGGATAAAGGATGGTGAGCCGTCACAAGCGTTCGCTAAGCCAACATTGACGCCAAAAAAAGTGATGCTGTGTGTATGGTGGGACTGGAGGGGAATCGTCCACTACGAGCTACTTCCAACTGGTCAGACGATTGATTCTCAACTCTACTGTGCACAACTAGAGAGATTACGCCAGGCGATTGAAAGAAAACGGCCCGAATTGATTAATAGGAAAGGTGTTGTCTTCCATCATGACAACGCCCGACCACACACTTCTTTGATGACCCGTCAACAATTGAGAGAGTTTGGTTGGGAAGTTTTGATGCACCCACCTTACAGTCCGGATATAGCACCCTCTGACTATCATCTGTTTCGATCTCTGCAGAACTCTCTCAATGGAATTAAGTTGGTTTCAAAAGAAGCCTGTGAAAACTACTTGCTTCAGTTTTTCGACCAGAAACCACAGAAGTTTTTCACCGATGGGATCATGGATCTACCAAAAAAATGGCGAAACATTGTCGATAATAATGGAGCATATTCGGTTTAAAGGAATTCGTCCACGCGCCATGCGGGGACCAGTTGAATTTTACTGAAAAAACGCCACGAACTTTTTCCCAGACCCAATACAATGGCGGTGCTTCAAAGAACATTCATAAAGTCGTCACAGGTGATGAATTTTGAATCTATAAGTATCGATAGTAATCAGCAGTCGACTATATGGGTATTCCAAGATGAGCCAAAACCAACAAAAGTTGTTCGCACTCGAAGCACATCAAAACAAATGGTCGCCTGTTTGTTCGGGAAAACCGGTCACGTTGCAACTGTGCCTTTAGAAAGTTGTAGAACGGTCAATTCCGAATGGTGCACAACTATTTGTTTGCCAAAAGTTTTTGAAGAAATAAGGAAAACAAACCGAAAACGACAGATCATTCTCCACCATGACAATGCGAGCTTTCACAGGTCGGTTCAAACAATTGAATATTTGACCGGGCAAAACATTGAATTGATGAGCCATCCGCCGTACAGCCCTGATCTAACACCCAGTGATATCTTTTTGTTCCCACACGTGAAGAATAAACTTGGTGGTCAACGTTTTCTACGCCGGAAGAGGCAGTTGAGGCAACTGAAACTCACATTTTGGAGATACCGTCTTCACAGTGGCCGCAATGCTTTTCGGATTGGTTTAAACGAATGCAAAAGTGCATTGATTTTGAAGGAGTATATTTTGAAAAGCAATAAAACTATATCGATAATAAAACATTTTTTTTGTTTGCTATTCACGAAATATAAAGTACTACCCTCGTATAATAGTAAAGTTTATATTAAGATTCAAAAATATCAATTTTTATTACCTCGACTTTAATATTTTTTCTTTATTAATTCGTTTCAGAATGGCGAATGGTGTGTTCCTAGTTCCATAGTTAATATATTATCGTTAAGTACGCAAAGTCTACGTTGTATGAGTGAAACTCAACCTGAACATAAGCTGGCTACATTGATGGTTGATGCCTGTGTCACTCTGCGCGACATGCAGAGTTAAAAAACCACTCTCTAAACTTGCTATTGATTATAAAATGTGTGATCCATTTTAAAACTATTTAATATGTTGAATATTTGTCACGTTTTATATAATGTTATTTTCTAGTAAATAAAAATTGTTACATCAACATTTGTGTTTATTTATTTATAATTTTGACCCTAAGTTGGGCACATTATCATTGAGGTAAATTTAGTAATAATTTCGGAAGTTTTTTGAAAGATTTGTGATGTGGATAAAAATGGGTCTATGCATCTGACTTATGGACTTCCACGATCATTGTTTATAACTTCTATTTTTGGGCTGGGTCCTTGTCACTAGCATTTCTACTTTACTTACCATCGTTTCGTTAACTCTCAAAAGGGATATATTCAGAGTTACTATTGATCTTAAAATTGCTGCACTGAAACTTATGAAAAAAAAAACGAAATATCAGTGCCAAAGACACAGTCTAGAAATACTGAAGAATCTAAAGTTAACAGCTAATTCTCTCGGAAACACAGAGCATGGTAGCGATTTTGTTAATTTTAAAGGTATTCTTTTTGTATTGATTATTTACCACATGGCCATACCATTGATAAAATTATTGTTAGTTAATTTAGAAAGCAAGATTTAACACTATGGCAAGGATTAGGATTGTTTAAATTAGCAGAAAACAATATTACGACTCAAACGAACTAAAATCGGACATAGATATCGAAATATTATCTACTTGACACAACATAAACGAATACCTATATCGATCATATATAGTACCAATATCGAGTGGTTGAAGATTCAGAAAAGCACTTTATAAACTGTATATTTAAGGGTGCCTCAGTACGAGACGTAATTTGTTATGTCTTTCTAACAATTTTAATGGCAAAAAAATAAACTATATCAGAAAAGTTTTTTTACCATCAATCAGCAAATTATTTGGGAACTGATAAATGATAAACGTTCTTCCAAAGTGTTACATCATTTTTGTAAATGTCAGTCAGTGTCTCCGTATAATAACTACCAAATAATGCTGACTAAATATTTAACATATCCTTCCCGTTCCTATTTTTTCCTGGTTTCATTCCATAATTGGTCTGATCCTGCAATTTATCTCTACTCTACTTGGGTAAGTAGATAACGTTGGATAAGGAAGAAAGCGGGTGCTGTCTTCCCTATCCAACGTTATCAATTAGTGCTTTTAGTTCTTTGTTTTGTCCTTGTTAATGGACATATTTATCTTCTTAAGTGTCGTGTTTCATTCCAATTAATACTTAATTATAATTCGCTTATATTATTATTGTCTGTTTGTTCATAATATCGTACAAGTACCGTTTTAACCTTGTCTCAAACATTGTTTGGCTTCAAATTGTTCTAACGTTATATTAGATGGTCTAACGCAAGTATACCCTATTATTTTTGTATACATACACGTTGTATAGCGTTTCTCAATCCAACATCGACACCTCTTCTAGTAAGACTTTTTCATGTGAATTTTCTGGGTGCATTTATGAAAGCCTTCTTCTCCAGGTCGAGAAAGGCTACACATCCCTCTATCTAAGTATAAATTTTTTAATATGGTAAATATATTATCGAAAATCTTCCTAGCCTTCCTAAAGTATGACTGCCTTTCTTTCACTTATTTTTCTGTATATTTTAATAGCCCGTTCTTGAGGAATCATTAATAATATCTTGGCTACTAAACTAATTTTCTTTATTCTTATTATTCCCTTATAGTTATTACAATTTAGTATATTCCTTTTCTTGAACTTGGCATCAGTAATTGCTATCTTCCAATCTCTAGGTATTGTGTTTTCTTACCAGGCCTCATCAAAAACAGTTTTTAGCTATACTACCATCTCATTGCATGCCTATTACTATTAACCTTTTGGAAAGAAATCTTTTTTATTGATAATTATCTAGCATACATTTTACATAAATTATTTAATTCAGTTGATACTAAAAGTTTAATACACCTCGGATGTTAATTTAATTGTAAAGAGGAGGGTATGACATTAATCATGGAAAACAATATCAGCCAAATGGCCGCAACGGCTATGCTTGCAGGAACATATTCTTTTCATGAAATTTTCCATCACCAATTCGCACATTTGCGGCTGTATGTCCTCGATAACTTCACGAATTCCATCTTTAAGGTCTTGAATCGATTGTGGGCCATTGGCATAAACCTTATCTTTCACGTAGTCGGTGGCCAATTGTGATCGCCTCTTCGAGACATCACACGGTCAGGAAACTTTTGACGCAAAAGAACGATGGTATCGTTACTTGTGTGGCACGTAGCGCCGTCTTGTTGAAAATAAACGTCGTACACATCAATATCTTCCAATTCCAGTCATACAAAATCATTAATCATCGTTCGATAGAGCAATCCATTCACCGTAACAGTTGCTCCAGCCTCATTTTCAAAAAAGTAAGGCCCAATGACCCCGTCAGATCAAAAACCGCACCAAACAGTCACACGTTGACGATGGAGAGGCTTTTAAACAATAATTCTTGAGTTTTCCGAGCCCCAAATGCGACAATTCTGCTTGTTAACGTAGCCTCCGAGGTGAAAATAGGCCTCATCACTAAACAGGATTTTTCGATGAAAATCCGGATCAGTCTGAGGCATTTCAAGGACCCAATCAGCAAAGACGCGACATTGTTGACGGTCGGTAGGCGTGAGTTCTTGTGTTAACTGAACTTTAAAAGTCTTAAGACCTAAGTCTTTATGCAAAATACGGTGTAATGTCGTTTGTAGAATGCCTAATTCCAAAGATCGACGAGAAATGGACAAACCTGGGTTTTCCTCAACACTATGGCTACAAAAACAGCGTTCTCGGTTGTTCTTGAGTAACGTGTACAAATTCGGTTCTTCACATCACTAATTTGTCCCAACAGCTCAAATTTTTCCACCAGTTTAACAATTGCTGGTTGAGAAGGTGCTTCACGACGACCCAAAAATGCTTTAGTTCTGTAGCTTTGTAGTAAATTTTAATAATTTCAGTGCGTTGTTGAAGCGTATATCGTTCCATTTTTATTAATGGCGCAGTTTTTACTTGTCATCTGTCGAGTAGTTACAGGTTGAGTCATGACAACTGTTAAAATGGCGGCCTATTGAAAATGAAATGTCCTATTAGGACACCTTGTATAATGCGATATATCAGGTAAAAATTGGGAAGAAATAAAATAACGCACAGTGGCATTTGATTTATGAACTTTATTCGACTGTTGGCAGCACCATACACTTGATTGAAGCTTTCCTATAGTTTTTCACATTTGATAGCGTCAAAATTAAAAAAAAAATAAATAAAAAATATTACACATTGTTAAGTTTCTAAAATAACAGTTGAGCAAGTGTATAATAATTAAATGCTAGAGACGTTAATTCCGCACATGGTAAAATTCCTTCTCTATCAGTAAAAAAAAATACTATATACATGCACTAAATTAGAGAAATCGTGTAACAGAACCAGTTTGTTTTATCGCATCGAGCGCGGGAAAAATGACGCGTTTAAATATTTTATTTTTTTTTCTTTTTTAAAATTATCACGATTTATTTTTCACGTGCTCGAAATATACACAAAACAAATTAAACCTAGTTAAGTATTCTTTTTTTAATATATATATTGCATAGATGGCACCCTGAGATACAACGTACATATGTTCAATATTTGTTTCAGCACTGGAATGTCGAGTTATAAACAAATCTGTAAAAAAATATATAGAAAGGAAAGATCCGCGATGATCTTATGTCATGATCCCCTCTCTTCTTTTTTTACGTAACACACTTCGCGAGTACAAAAATAAAATTTAACCTCCATTAGACGCACGGAGTCTGACCATGTTTGAAATTATCGAATACAGTGAGGACTCCGCGATTGCTTAAGGATTAAAGAATGTCTAAGTTTGATTAGATAGAGATAAAGTGTCTTAAAAAGCGCACAAATCTGCAATGTCGAATTAGGGACAATTTCAAGAGTGTCAAACTGTTTCTTTTTCTTTCAAGCCTCTTAAAATAAATCTTTTTTTCCTTTTCAAACCTCCCTATATGTAGTGCTGGGATGCCCAAATGGAATGCAACAGTCAACAATAATCTCAGAATTGGTTGTAATTACATTTTCATAACTACAATTTCATCTGTAAAATGTGACATCTCAAACTGTATAATACTACGGGAATAGTAACAGCTTTTTACGAATGAGATTGCATTGCTTTGTGTTTCGCTCGTGGATCTGTCAGGACGTAATTATTAGGCGTGGCTCGAGGTATTTCAGTCATTTTCTCTCTGGGTATTTCCGGTAATTTATCACCAGGATGCCTGTGACTCGGTGGTGGAGCTTTACGCGTGGGCTTGTTTATCCTGGTACTGCTCAATCCAGATACTGGATATTTGGCTTTCGTGGAACTGGATGGTGGCATTCTTGGAGGTAATTCCGTCGGATGTTTCGGCATAACGAATGCTTTAGTTTGCTTAATTAGAGATCGATCGTTACATAAAGCGGATATCAGAGGCAGATCCATTTTCTTACTTTTTTCTCTTAGTGTTCGTATGTCGAGAGCGACAGCGGCTTTGGAAGGTGATGTATCGTCAATTTTATCGAGTTTGGTAGCATGTCCTTTAATATCCGGCCGTTTTTCCGGTAGAGGTGGCGGTGGAGGCGGAAGCCTTCTAAATTTCGGAGGTTGAGGCGTCTCCAAAGAATTTAGAATATTATCATCAGATCTCGTTCTCATGAATCTACTTCTACTAGGTGGAATTGGTGGGGGTGGCGGTTCGAAACTACCAGTTGAAGATATACTAGGTGCTCCATACACTGGTAATTGGACGTAGGTATCTGATAAGTTCTGCGACGATGCGTACTTCGTAAGATACGGTGTAGATCTGTAAAGCACCGGTTGTGTATGAGCTAACGCTGCTAATAAAGATCCTTGCTTAGCTTCCAAATACTCTTGACGACTAATAGCTGGTTCTTTCAGAGGAAACACTACAAAATCTACATCGCTATACATTTGTTGTTGGTACTGTTCTATTTGTGATCGGGACAATTGACTGGTATAAACGGTCGCCATTGGCGGTGGTGGGGGCGGTTGACGGGGAGCTTGAGGCGGTGGTGGTAGGAAAGTACAAGGGAACAATACTCCAGCTTTACTTGCTGCAACATCGATATAATTATTCGGTGATATAACAGTACCACTAGCTCTAGGAAGCTTAGGAGGAATCGGCGGTACTTGTGATTGGTTAGGACTTGAATAGCTAGGTGTCGAGCTAGCACTAACCATACTAGTATGAGCTGTTAAAATGCTAGGAGGTCTAGTGGTAATAAATCTCGCGGCCGCTTCCTCAGACGGATAAATAGGTGGAGGCACCGGCGTAGGATTTTCCGGATATGGTGGTGGATCTCTCATGCATAATATGTTATCTTCAAATGTAATCTCTGGTACTATTGTAGCACCATAAGGTGGCGGTGGTGGCCTCGGTCGTTGCTCAACACTATCCACTCTCTTCGGCGGAACCGGAGCATATCCTTGGTAAGACGACGGTAGCGTAACATAATCGGAATCCGAATCTAACGTGTGACTGACACTTTTGCACGATGGATACCGTCCCACTATTAGATCCGATAATTCTTCGGCCGTTAATAATGCTTGTTTGGTATCTGTCGGATCACTTCCATCTCCGCGAAACGATCCCGAATTACTGACGTTAGAGTTTGATCGGCCCCTGAATGGTCCATCCACTTGATCGGTATTCGAGTATTGTTCACTGGGAACCGCGTACTGATCGCTGGAACTCAATGTGTATTGGTCGCTTGATGTTAAAGTGTAAACGCCACTAGTATGGCTACTTGGAGCAGGCCCCGCTGTGTATACAGGTTCTCGGATATCGTCCAGTTCGACGCATGTCGCGTCGCTGACCGCGGAATTCTGAGCCGTGTGGGAATACCCAAGCTCTAGACTGCTGCTAGTGGAGGGTCTCCGTTTTACTTCTGCAAAAAAGAATTTATCAATCAGACAAAATTCTGAAATAACTGAATAAAGTGAGAAGGGAATTATTAAAAATAAAATATATAGAACAACTACGAAAAACAAATGAAAGTTAGGAGAAGTATAAATCGAATTTGTGGTATAAATTAAGAATTTAACATACATAGAATATTATAATAGCAATCATTACAAAGGCGTTGGTGCAACCGATTCTTTTAAACACAGTACAACTATCGAAATCAATTGCCCAGGAGCATATAAACTACGTCACGCGAAAGACTGAATTAAGAAAATAATTGTAGAAAGAATAAATTGTTATTGGTATGAAGTGAGCCCGTGAAGAGAATACATTGTCGACTAAAAAATTATACCATTACATACTAACAAATAAACAAATATGCAGACCGAGAAAACTATGACACAAACACTTCTTAAGAGTATGATAATTCGCCGGCTGAAGGGTCTAACTGATAAGATTAGTACCAAATTAAGATTAGATACTTTTGCAATATGTGGCTTTGTATACTTTCAAATAGATGTGCTTTCAAATTAATAAATAAATCCTTTTTGGTTGTTGATAAATAAGAACTGTCTGATCTCTAATAAATTTGTCTGACTTGATAAAATAATTTCACTCTTTTGTTTTTTTTCACCTTTTGTTATGTATTAATGATTTTCATAAAATATTTCATTATTACAATTATATAGCAAAATATATTGTTTTATCATGTATATTAGGACAATACGGCTGTTTTTTTTTTTTTTTTTTCTTATTTAGAGTAAAAATTTTGATAAGATTTTTAATGTTGTTATTTTACACTATGCGTATACAGTAAGTGTTTGTAAAACGAATAGTATCAATTATTAAAGGAGTAATATTAGGTCTCATTCTTGAATATACTTACTAGTTTGTATTGGCGTTACGACTACGGTGCTGCAGGAGGAACTGCATTGCGAACCAGCGCATTTCACACTCGCTGTCGTTTTAGCCGAACTTTCACTGTTATCTTGTCTGCTACTGCTCTCCGATTCTTCATCTTTAAATGAAAGGGCGGCAAGTGCTGCCGTCGCCGAAGCTGCCGACGTTCTGCTACTCGCAGGCGCACTGTCCAGCAAATGCGCCAATGCTAAACTTTCAGTTGACGGTGCCGGCGGGCTCGTTATCATAATCTCCAGTTCATCTTCCGAATGCACTCGATCACTTACAATACCAGACGTGGTGTTTGAGGATGTGCTCGAAATAACCGACACCCTCTGGTCGCAATCCCATCGTTGTCTCTCCTCTTCTTCTCTTTTTGCCTCGTGCAGTCTCGGAGCCACAGCCATACTGAATTGATGCGCAGCTTTACACAAAGCGAGAAGTAATCGACTTTTATCATCACTGGTTGTGTACAGAGTTAGTTTCTCGTGGTTTGTTCGTATTTCGAATTTTTTTCGTTCGAAGCTTAATTTCGCTATGGAACTCCAAAGGAACGTCGATGGTGGATTGTTGTCGGGACATACACGCAGCCCTTTAGCGCAAACGGCCAACATTATCGAACCGGGTGCGATTTCTGTTTTTGAAGCGCGCAACCTGAACACGTGCGCGTTAACGGGTGTCTGAAGCTGGCAGGCTTCGGCTATAAAACGGGACCTGGCTTCTGTCTTCGAAACGTTCCTGTGTGAACGATGTGCCGCTTCGATCGTTCGCAAGGCTGCAGGTTCGCGCATGCCCGGCGGCACGTAATCTTCCGGCCGAAATACTGTTGCGTCCTTTCGGTCCCCCAAGTCCGCTTGGAGTGCGAGACCAGCGAGCCGGGTCGCGTACTCGCCTGCGGCTCCGGAAGTCGCATTGAGGCGCAGTTGCAGATAGTAGTGGTGTCTGGTGGTCTCATCTCTGAGAAGGAGGGGACTGTCCACGTAAAATTGAACGCGAAAGTAGAAGGCAAGAGCGGGACGACCGTTCGCGTCCAGACCATGACTGTGCGAAGATTTCCAACTTTTTGGAGCGTATTTGGATAATTTACTGTCTGGTTCAGCAAAGAGGTATTCACCATCTGTAACAAAGATATGGCTATTTTAATCGATACCACTACAAACAGAAAAATCTATAACATATTTTCATTTTTCGCTATTATGAAACATTAAGAAGTAACTTTGGAATGGGAATTACTTTCACTATAAAGATATATAACAGTGTATATAAAGATGTATAACAATAATATTGCCTTCGTTTCAAAGCTTTTTTTTAAAAAAGGTTGAACTAATTTATAGAAATATTGTATTTGTAGGTATTATATTTACTAACACTACTGATTATTATAAATTATGTAGAATATTCGCTAATTTTTTGAGTGATGTAGATACATCTATATTTACAGATCCTATAGACCTAGAACTTCAAAGCTCGCTTTCCCTTTGCTCTATGCTTTTCTGCTTTTGCTATTTCTCCACATATCTAGTGTCAAATTTTTCTTCATTGCTGACAATCACTTCCATTTGGTTTCTTCCATCTCTATCATATCTGTTCCCAGATAGTCTTACAGTATAACCCAACCTCAATATTTTTGCAGATTTCCATACATTTCCATAATTTCTCTATATCCTTCTTCTCCATCCCAATTTTTCCATGTAACTTCCTGAATACCTTCCACAAGATGTTCCTCTTCCATATATCAATTCGTTTTCTGTTATTTCTTGAGATCTTATGTTTCGCATATTTCCCATTTTACCCGTTACACTTTCCAATCGGCTCCTATCCAATAGCACCTACGTCTCACTTGCTGAAAAGGAATACCAATTCCAAAACGAAGAATTACATTTCTTGCTTGTACAAATGCGGCTGCCTCACATAAATTAAAGCCACGCGTAATTGGAAAAGTAAACCAACTTAGATGCTTTACAAATTTCTCTTATCCAATTGTCTACAAGAACCAGGCAAATGCATGAATGGAGAAAGACATTTTTAAAGAATGGTTTGTTAGACAATTCGTCCCTGATGTAAGCTCAAACCAAGAAAATAATCTGCTGTACTTTATTTTAATAATTTTAGGCTACAGCTTCTTTAATTAACAAAAACATGACACAATATGTCATCCTTCTTCTGGATAACTTTCGTTCTCATCCCTCTGAAGCAAAATTAAAAACAACTAATGGCAAAATATTTGCTATGTTTATGCCCCCTAATGTAACGCCAGACCGCCCTGCGGTTCACTAAGCTTTATTATAGCAAATGTTTACTGACCTCTATAATTTTCAGTAGAGAAAATATTAAAAGGATGTCGTTAAAGGACGCCGTAATGAGTCTAGCAGCTACATAGAATAAATTGCAACAATCAGTAATGGTTAAATCTGAGCATAACGTACTATCCGACAGAAACAATACTGAATTTGAGGACGAATATACTCTCCCCCGTAAGTGTTTTTTAACAAAAATAGAATGAAGAGACTGCCGTCATATTGGGTCTGGGAAAAAGTTCGTGGCGTTTTTCCCGATAGATGGCATTGGTTGCCGATAACTAAAGAACAACAAGTCACAGCGACACCACCGACGGCTCGTTTTTTAGATGACCTTCCGAACGTTAGTTTGAGCGTAGAAACATTGTAATCGGTGCAGTGGTTGGAAGGTTATTCGCACTTGAAAATGGAGAAGAATAATGAGAAATTTCGCTATATTCTGCAATATTATTATGATAAGGGGAAGAACGCTGCGCAGGCTTGTGATAAAATTTGTGCTGTGTACGGTGAAGGTACTTTATCGAAATCTGTTGCGCGGAAATGGTTCGCTCGCTTTCGTTCTGGAAATTTCAATGTGAAAGATGAGTCACGCTCCGGTCGTCCAATCACTGAAAAATCTGATGAAATTCTTGAAAAAGTCCAACAAGATAAGCATATCAGCAGTGTCGATATTGGCATGGAGCTAGGCATTGACCACAAAACTGTTTTGAACCATTTACACAAAGCTGGTTACAAAAAAAAGCTTGACGTATGGGTTCCTCATGAGTTGAGCGTGAAAAACATGATGGACCGAATTAACATCTGCGATGCGCTGCTGAAACGGAATGAAATCGAGCCGTTTCTGAAACGTTTAATAACCGGAGATGAAAAATGGATTACGTACGATAATCGGAAGCGTAAAAGATCGTGGATAAAGGATGGTGAGCCGTCACAAGTGTTCGCTAAGCCAACATTGACGCCAAAAAAAGTGATGCTGTGTGTATGGTGGGACTGGAGGGGAATCGTCCACTACGAGCTATTTCCAACTGGTCAGACGATTGATTCTCAACTCTACTGTGCACAACTAGAGAGATTACGCCAGGCGATTGAAAGAAAACGGCCCGAATTGATTAATAGGAAAGGTGTTGTCTTCCATCATGACAACGCCCGACCACACACTTCTTTGATGACCCGTCAAAAATTGAGAGAGTTTGGTTGGGAAGTTTTGATGCACCCACCTTACAGTCCGGATATAGCACCCTCTGACTATCATCTGTTTCGATCTCTGCAGAACTCTCTCAATGGAATTAAGTTGGTTTCAAAAGAAGCCTGTGAAAACTACTTGATTCAGTTTTTCGACCAGAAACCACAGAAGTTTTTCACCGATGGGATCATGAATCTACCAAAAAAATGGCGAAACATTGTCGATAATAATGGAGCATATTCGGTTTAAATGAATTCGTCCACGCGCCATGCGGGGACCAGTTGAATTTTACTGAAAAAACGCCACGAACTTTTTCCCAGACCCAATATATGAAACACTTTACTGAATAATCTTGAAAATGAACAGACTGTAGATCTATACACAAAAGCTCATATTGAAAAATGAAATAAGGACACAGTTATGTACGAAAGCTGAGATAAAGATAATGAAGAGCACGAATTATGAAAAAATCAATAACTTAAAATTCACTGCATTCGAATGCCGTGAAGGCATTAGATACGGCATTATACTGGGCGCAAGCAAGCAATTTGGATGCCGAAGATATTAACTTAAAATGGCTACAAGAGAAAGCAGTTTTTCTCAGTATTTTTGGCGAAAAAAATTATTTTGTCTAATATTGTATATTATTAAATAAAGGACATGTGTGTCGCGCAGCCTTCTCCCTCCGGTTCTACAGTTTCCACAATTTCATCTGCTATATTACATACAATATTAGTATGTACACTGAAAGTGACACATATTTGTTTTGCAACAGACTGTTATGTACAATAACAATAATATAATAGTTAGGTGTATCGAGAAAACGACCATTGTGTGACCAAACAAATAAGTTAATAAGTAGATCACCTGATTTAAATTACAATGACGCAAAAATTAAGTGTACTGTTTGCGATATGTTTCTAATGTTCTGGATGAAAGGTCACTTAGAACGACACATGAAACGTACAAGGCACATATAACAAAACTGACAGTAACGAGGAATTTTTATTTCATTTATGGTAAGAATGACTTTGTGTAATCTACATTATCCAATGAATCATTTTGTTTATTCAGGAATAAATACGCGAAATAACCGTTACCTAGTCGGACAGTATTACAAAATTTTCTACCATTCTTCCGTGAACGTATTGAGCATAAGATTAATTCCGAATTGAAAAATAAGAAACCGTAGTTATATGTGGGCGAAACAACAAATCGTAAAAAAAATGTGTTAATGTTATGATACGTACAATGGAACCAGTTCATTCTTATAATTTCACTAGCTTCCTGAAGAATGCAACAACGTGCTATTGGAGTCATGTCAAAGTTAATGTTAACTACACTGGCAAATTTTGAACTTTCAACAAACCAACTGTTATTGCTCATGAGTGATGTCGCCGCAAACATGCTTTCTGTAGGCCGGTCTCTTAAAAAACATTGTGCTGATTTATTACATATTACGTGTAAAATTCATGCTTTCAGTCTTGTGGAAAAAACTATTCGACTGTCACGATAGATACTTTAATAGCGCATACAAAAGCAGTGCTTATTAAAAACCCAAAAAAACTTCGCCGATTCTGACACGTTAGGGAACATGGTTACAGGCAGCGTTTTACTATTATAAATATTTTGAGGAGATATAGAATGTGGTTTTAAAGTTCGATCCAAAAGAAGCTGTAACTGTCAAGTAAAGCTAGTCAAAATGTCAAGTTAGTAAGGTTAAATAGATTTAAAAACTATTCAGAACAATTAATTCGCACTAGTGGTGGCAAAAATTAGAAAGTCCTTCGCTGTCGTTAGCGGAATCTGTCAAAATAGTGACGTTCACGCACAGCTATGCACGGTAGAAGACGTAAAAATTCTTGTGTTATACGGAAGTTTTAGTATTTTTAAAGGATTTAGATTTTGTTACATTAAGATTTGTGAAGGTGTGTCTACAAAACCGTTAAATTGTTTTAAAGGTTATTTTAATTATGCCAATAAAACATCACTAAATGAAGAACGCTCGCTTTCGGCATATAAACACATTTTCCCGATGCCGCACTCAGTTTTCTGAAACAACTGTGGAAGCGCACCTAATGTTGCAAATATTTAACCGATATTATCCACTTTGTGACTTCACAGAAGCCGTTTAAAACGGTAAATGTTCCACTACGTTTTATAAATTTACAACTTATTATTTCTTTTATGTATATACTACAAAGTGTGCGCCTATGACGCACGCCTCGTACGTAGTTAGTATCTACTCGCTAATTTGAACAAATTCTATAACGTAAACAGTCTCGGTTTTCTTTTTGGGGTCCATGGTTTCGAGATCCTACTATACTACAATTTTGTGCTGAATGCAAGAGGAACATATACCATATACTAAAATTAACTTTATTATACTTATTACAGTTATCCTTTCATTAGAAATATGAGAGAACTTATTGGCTTTGAATTATTGTTTTCATTTTATTTTTGTATAAAAAAGTTTTGCTATTGCCCGTTTTTTCCTTATTTGAATAAAAAAATATCTAAGGCTAATTAGACACTACCGTACTCGCCCATACACTCTACAACCACTTAAATATAGAGGTTCTTATTTGTTATAAACTACCAAATAATATGCAAATGGGAATTACATATTTGAATTTATTCTGAAAAGGATTAGAGAATGTTTCGTATGACTGTTGTTTAAATGACTACGTCTTTTTTACGTTGTAGAAGATTCATTTAAATAAATTTTATTATTATTATTATTATACAAATACTTTATTAAAACCATTGCATATTTTTATTAAAATTACAGTATTTGATATATCCATTTGCTTAAGAAAAAATGTGTTCCTAAACAGAGAAACTGTTACAACTATTTAAAAATAAATTATACATATATGTAGTAATATGAACCCTACGTCGGGAGAGGGCTGCAGGAATTTTTAACATTTCTTTTCTGCGGCAACCTTGCGTGACCTTGTGCGGGATTCTTCGAAGGAGCGAGACGATTCAAAGGCGAAATAGTAAAAGAAAAGGATCGAGAAGTGTTAGGGCAGTTGTGCGCCGTCGAGTGGTCGTAGGGATTCTTGCTTCTACCATCGACTGTACACGGCCGGGCACATTCTCCAAGTATACAAATGACCCGTTCCCCCCATCCCTGGCTCCCCCGTTCGTCCACCGAAAGCAGCTACCTGTCTTTAGCCGCGGCGATGCATTGTTTTTTTTTGGACGCGCGCGTTTTTTACCCCAGGCCGTCTTCGTAGTTCTTTCTTTTTCTTCATGGGCTTTTTTTCTCTCCCGTATTTTTTCTCCTTTTTCTTTTGGAGTTTCGTCTTGCTCGCTCCGTCCTCCGCGTTTTCATCGTCTTCCTTCTTGGCGTTGTTCAGATACGCCGTTTCGTTTCGTTTCTCCGGGGGCCCCAAAAGAAGAAGACAAAGTTATGATGCCACCAAATACCATGCGAGGTAAGCCGCATATACGCGTTTATATCTACACACATACACACACTGTATGAATGGTTCCAGGTGTTTTGTGGCACGCCGCTGTTTGAGCCAGTATTAAATGTATAGGTATGTGTAAGAATACCTGTCTCTCTTTTTCTATATGTGTGTGTGTGTGTGTGTGTTTCAAAAAAAAATAATCAAACGCTCGATGGTGAAGTAAGGAGGGTGCATACATATACACACACAAACATACGAGCACTCATATAGTATGCTTACTACTTGGTTCGTCGGTTGCGTGAATTGGGAGCATCACTGTTTTGAATACAAAATGATGAGAGAATAATAAGATTTAAAGTTTCTGTTACTATGCCATCAGTATCGGACTAGGTTATTGCGCCCATTTTCTTTGAAACATTCGAAAAATAAATCGATAACAGAGGTACTTATCGCTGCTTATTTCTATTAATTATTCCAACGCAGACTAAAAATAGAAAATCAAGCAACGGACGACCTTCAAGTTTAATCCATAACTAAGCCTTTTAAAGTAGGAGAATAGAATAATAATTAAATAAGTTTTCTTTATAGTAAACAATCTAGAAGCCGACAGCATATAAGGTTTTTTATATGCTGTCGGTATTGTTGAAATGTTTTTGTTAAATGTTAACAACAATGGCAAAACAATTCACTGAAATCTCCGTTAGTCAATGCACAGTTACTAATTTTTTTCCAACCAAATTTTCACAAATCTTTGTAAGCAGATCGAATATTCTATAAAAGCATTAATGCTTCATCAGAAAAGTTTTAAGAAACGTCGAATACGCATCAAAAACTTCAATTGTTAAAAGAAATTTGTTCTAAAAGTCTTAAAATAGAAATGAAGACATATGTATCTCTGTGTGAATTCGATATTAATACGAAGCGGAAATTATTTTATATTCTCTATTTACTTGAGATCAAATATGGTCATGTCATATTATTCCTAAATCTAAAAAATTAAATACAGATTTAAAGCCAACATAACCCATGCCATATATCTGAAATAATGCATTCGTTTGCGACGATTTTAGGACATTTATAGATCTATTTTTATAAGAAGTAGATCAATTTTGTCCTACTTCTTTCCTCTATTTAACTTTTTTAGCTCTCTTATTATACATGTAATTCCCCGTTCTACTAACTTTTTCTTTCTCTCCTTACATCTAGCCATCTGGAATGCTTTATACGTTATTGTCTCTCTAGCTTGTACATATGCTTCTATGAATATTTTGCCAACGTTTTAATTATATTTATTCAGAAAAGCAACACAGAATTGACTATAATTGTATTTTTAGATGGACATTCATCTCATCTTGTCCGTAAGTAAATAATGCATAGAAAACAAAATTATCGTGCTGGAAGGTTCTTTTTACATTGAAGAGCAAATGGAAAGCTGCCGTTAAAATGTTTAGAATCGAAAATAGCAGAGATTTCAAAAAATATATGATCCAAAACTTTTACAAACAAATCATGGGAAAAATAAATTTTTCGAATGTCTTTAAAAACGATTTTAAAAACATGTTGCCCCAATAATTCTAACTATTACAAAATGACTATATAACGGGTCTTCCAATAGGGACTTCCGAACTTTGACAGTTGATAGCGGCCATATTGTTGAAGTTATATCTGTCGAATTGGCTGTCATTTATTCCGTCTGTTTTGCCAAATCACAATCGACGGATATAGCGTTCGACAACACGTGCAAACGATAAAATTCGTGTGTTCTGTTCGGGCAACGTTCCACGCGCTTCGCCCATATTACAGTTGCCATAATCGTCCTAGCGAGAGGACTCTTCGCAGTGTGAGTCCAACAATGAACCAACACCCGTATGATGACGAAACCAAGATCTACCGAAAACATTGCCACTGTTCGTGAGAGTGTGTAGGAGAATTCGAGGCAGTCGATTTCGTGTCGCTCACAAGAACTCGGCCTTCCTTTTGGCCTGAATTGAATGATATGGACACCAACGACATGTGATTTCAGCAGGACGGACTTACGTGCCACACAGCTCATGCCACATTGAATATTCTGCACGAGCGATTTGGAGGTCATCTCACGTGGAGGTGATGTGAACTGGCTACTAAGATCGAGCAATTCGTCACAAGTCCTTGTGGGATTTTCTTAAGTCGCAGGTCTATGCGCATAAGTCACAACCCATAAACTAACGGTCAAATTCAGCCTGGTTTATACGCCACGGTTATGGAAAATTGGACATTTCGAATGCGCGCCATCCAGCGAAACTGCGGCGGACATTTGCAGGACATGTTATATTCCACACATAATGGCATCGTTAGGCCTTTCAAACGGAGATGAGATAGTATAATCAACCAGCTTGCCAGAATGAACGTCGGCAATTTATGGAAATGGTTTATTAACAATCGATTTCAAAAAACGATATTATTTTTAGTCTTAAAGATTACAGGTTCTTCCTAAATTCGATTAACAATATTCTCCTCCTCATACTCATGCTATTTGCTAAAACAAATTTCTTCTTTGTAAGGTTTTGTTAATGTATATGGTTTGATTTTCTTCTCTTCTATTAATTGCGTTTCGTTATATATTTTCACACTTCTCTTTCGGAAGCATTTACAAGTCTCATAACATTTTATTAAATAGATTTAATTTACTCAACTTTGCTTTGTCTGTTTGGCAGTGTCCTCCGCATTTTTTTAAATTCAGAAACTATTCATCATTTTCTTCATACATTAATACGAGGGTAGCCGTTTATATTTCGGGAATAGCAAACAAAAAGAATTTTTTATTATCGAAAATAGTTTTATTGCTTTTCAAAATATTCTCCTTGAAAATCAATGCACTTTTGCTTTCGTTTAAACCAATCCGAAAAGCTGCCACTGTGAAGGCGGTATCTCCAAAATATGAGTTTTGAATGCCTCACCTGTCTCTTCCGGCGTAGAAAACCGTTGACCACGAAGTTTATTCTTCACGTGTGGGAACAAAAAGAAATCACAGTGTGCTAGATCAAAGATGTACGGCGGATGGCTCATCAATTCGATGCTTTGCCCGGTCAAATATTCAATTGCTTGGACCAACCTATGAGAGCTCGCATCGTCATGGTGGAGAATGATCTGTCGTTTTCGGTTTGTGTTCGTTATTTCTTCAAAAACTTTCGCAAACAAATAGTTGTGTACCATTCGGAATTGACCGTTCTACAAATCCCTAAAGACACGCTTGCAACGTGGCCGCAAAAAGAGGCGACCATTTGTTTTGATGTGCTTCGAGCGCGAACAACTTTTGATGGTTTTGACTCATCTTATAAGAAGAATAGAATAGAAGAATACCCACACATGAGATAATCCACGCCGAAAGTTATGAAAAATAATTGCACGAAAATGTTTGCAAGTTAATTCCATTTTTTCGCTGACATAAAATTTTCAAGTTACTGTCAACAATAGAAATAGCGACCTGATAATAAAACTGTCAAAGTAAATATATTGTCAAACATGACAAACTTCACGATGCAATTATCAGATCGGAGACAACACTAACAGTGTTGCCAGTTCCCGAAATATTGGGTCTGGGAAAAAGTTCGTGGCGTTTTTCCCGATAGATGGCATTGGTTGCCGATAACTAAAGAACAACAAGTCACAGCGACACCACCGACGGCTCGTTTTTTAGATGACCTTCCGAACGTTAGTTTGAGCGTAGAAACATTGTAATCGGTGCAGTGGTTGGAAAGTTATTCGCACTTGAAAATGGAGAAGAATAATGAGAAATTTCGCTATATTCTGCAATATTATTATGATAAGGGGAAGAACGCTGCGCAGGCTTGTGATAAAATTTGTGCTGTGTACGGTGAAGGTACTTTATCGAAATCTGTTGCGCGGAAATGGTTCGCTCGCTTTCGTTCTGGAAATTTCAATGTGAAAGATGAGTCACGCTCCGGTCGTCCAATCACTGAAAAATCTGATGAAATTCTTGAAAAAGTCCAACAAGATAAGCATATCAGCAGTGTCGATATTGGCATGGAGCTAGGCATTGACCACAAAACTGTTTTGAACCATTTACACAAAGCTGGTTACAAAAAAAAGCTTGACGTATGGGTTCCTCATGAGTTGAGCGTGAAAAACATGATGGACCGAATTAACATCTGCGATGCGCTGCTGAAACGGAATGAAATCGAGCCGTTTCTGAAACGTTTAATAACCGGAGATGAAAAATGGATTACGTACGATAATCGGAAGCGTAAAAGATCGTGGATAAAGGATGGTGAGCCGTCACAAGCGTTCGCTAAGCCAACATTGACGCCAAAAAAAGTGATGCTGTGTGTATGGTGGGACTGGAGGGGAATCGTCCACTACGAGCTACTTCCAACTGGTCAGACGATTGATTCTCAACTCTACTGCGCACAACTAGAGAGATTACGCCAGGCGATTGAAAGAAAACGGCCCGAATTGATTAATAGGAAAGGTGTTGTCTTCCATCATGACAACGCCCGACCACACACTTCTTTGATGACCCGTCAAAAATTGAGAGAGTTTGGTTGGGATATAGCACCCTCTGACTATCATCTGTTTCGATCTCTGCAGAACTCTCTCAATGGAATTAAGTTGGTTTCAAAAGAAGCCTGTGAAAACTACTTGATTCAGTTTTTCGACCAGAAACCACAGAAGTTTTTCACCGATGGGATCATGGATCTACCAAAAAAATGGCGAAACATTGTCGATAATAATGGAGCATATTCGGTTTAAATGAATTCGTCCACGCGCCATGCGGGGACCAGTTGAATTTTACTGAAAAAACGCCACGAACTTTTTCCCAGACCCAATATTAACGGCTACCCTCGTATCAATTGTAAATGTACTGCAATAAGTCAATAAGTAAAGTCACTCGAGATGTTAAGTAATTTTTTACATAATTTCAATTTTCGCTGTAAAATGACGTTGGAGTTATTCCTATTACTTTAACTAAAGGACTGACATAAACCCAAACCTTAGTTAACTAGATTTCATTAATACTTTATGTACTTTTAATTTATTTTTAAATTTACAAATTTCATTTTGAGCTGTGTGAGTATTTTAAGCAAACTTAAGTACTTTCGCGCTATTTTTATTATTAATTTGTTTAACAATTTAAACGTTTTCTTTTAACATAAAAATAATTATTCAAATGAATGCATTTAATAAATACCGAGAAATGGAATGAGCATTTAATGACATTGAGAAATCGTATCAATTGATTTTAACCGACCGGCTCATACAGAGAAGAAACTTAGAATGTAATATAAATACCTTCACATACCTACGTACGTAAAATATAACGATGATACAATCCACGGCAACTGATTAATATTGGGAATAATTTTTGTCGATGACAACATCTTACTGTTATTTACTATTTTATAGTAAATAAAAATAAGATGCGGTCATCGACAAAACTATTTTATAGTGTAAGAGACTTTTAGAACGCATACAATCTTTGTAGATTCTTTTTGTAAACATCGTCTATAAAAATGCGGCCGATATTAACTTTACTAACAAGAATGTTTGTCAACTGTTATTCATTTAATATAAGTTCAAGAAGTCATCAAAGTTTGAAGTAAATAACTTTTGTACATTTGTTCAAAGGGAAAAAATTGTGTATCAGACGATAACTAATATTTCGTTTAAAAGGTTTAACACCAACTGAAACAAAATCTAGAACGAAATCGATTCTTGGCAATGAAACTCCTTCATTTTCAACAATGTTAAAGTGGAAAACAGAGTTTAAATAAGGCAGTATATTGATTTAAGATGAATGGCCTGGGAGATCAGTGTCGACCACAACCAATGGTGTCGTTGAATAAGTTTACAATGCCGTGCTGAATAATCGTCGAATCAAGGTATTGGCAGTGAGCTTTACAAATGTATCAAATGAGTATATAAAAGTTCTTGGTGGGTTGGCTGTCACGATTGTTAATTATCGACCAAAACAATTACATATTAAACATTTCAAAACTGAGTTTCGAATTTTCCCATGTAATTCATCTAATGACCTCTACGAGGGTTTAAATTACATGAAGAAACGAAACCTATAAACGAAGAACGGGAAGTTAGGCAAGGCGACATTGTCACCCAAACTATTTAGGAGCTGTCCTAGAACAGACTTTTAAAACACTTAACTAGAAAACAAATAGACGGAGAGTAGCTAAGTCATATCCGATTTGCAGATGATGTTGTCTTAATGAAGGAAGATCTAGGATAAATCTTGACAATGGTAGTTGAACTTAACGCTGCTTGTAGAAGAGTTGGATTAGAAATAAACGGCGATAAAATAAAACTTATGATAAATCTGGTATCTAGTGGGAAACCGAAACTAAAGGATATAGTCATAGAGATAAACGAAATACATATGCATATATAGGTCATAAGGTCATGATATCTCGAGAAGTTCGTAGAACAAGATATACATATGTATATTTTAACATCCTAACTAATAGGTCACTTGCACTGAAATTCAATGTTACGCCAAAATTAAATTTAAATTACAATCACACAGACACACACTCATATAAGTGTTGCTTCTTTAATAAAAGTAGTACCTTTTTAAATTTCATTTTATTAGAAAGTGAATGAATCTGTAAATAATTGCTTTTAACTTATATACTTAAGTAATAAAATATTTTAGCATATAACGAAAAATTGAATAGACCCTAAACAGTTGAAATTTTTACGTGTCAGTTTTTGAGCAAAAACCTGGTTTAGTCATATTTCTTTCTCTTCATTTACAAACGAAATCGAGAGCAAAAATAGAAGTCACAAGACGCATATCCATTTCTTCCTCCAACTTCGTTTGCAGATTAAAGGAAAACAATACGTCACTAAGTAAGCCAAGGCAACAGAAACCATAACTCCCTGAAATTTATCTATATCGAAACTAACTTGGCAAAAAATTGTACCAAAGTTGAAGGAGAGTATATTGATCAAAATAAACGTTTTGAATAGTTACAATTGCTTTGTTCTATTAGCTGCTAAAGTTCGGTTGCTTTCCAAAAACACTAAATTTCCATAATCATTATTAAAAATTTCATGTACTTTTTGCTTTTATACGTGGGTTGAAACTCTAATAGTGGCAACACTGGAAACTGAGCGAAACGAAATGAATTATTTTCAGTGTTACCACATATTAGTCTATGCCTACCTATCTTATAATAAATTGATTCTTCCTTCCGAATCGAAGCGCATGCGGTATGACGAAAAAAAGATAGTCAACTATTACCGATCTAAACTACTGTGGTCTGTGTTTTCGTCATATTCAGAAAAGAGAAACAAGAAAGTTGGTTAAAAATTGAAAGTGTTCCTGGTCGCCCAGCAAGACAATGTCATGAAGGTCTTATTGCAAGTGTATGGAAACAGCGTTATCGTGCCAAACAGTAGCGAGGTGGGTTAAAGTTTTAATGAGATACGAAGGAATGGGACAGATGTGGCTCGACCGGGTCAACCTAATATCAGTATTGCCGCGTTGCTAAACACAGATCGATGTCAAATAATTTATGAATTACGACATAGAATTAGCGCATACGACCGTACCACATATTCAAGAGAAGAGTCTGGGAATGAGGAAAATTGTATCGCGGAGGGTTCCTCACAACTCGATAGAAATGCAGCAATGGATACAATACGATGCCGCGTAATGGTTGTGAAGAAGACGGCACATTATTACGCTTGATAAGAGATGGGCCAGATCTTACGAACCTAAACTTAAGCGCCAAGTCCATTCCGTATCACCATGTTAAATAAAAGTACGGCCTAGGCCCACTATTGTGAAAGTTCTAGTGAATCTTGTATACGACAGTGATGGAGATATCCTATTGCATACCATACCGTAACGACTGACCGTCAATGCACGATATTTCCTTCAATTTTTGGAACACAGCCTGATGTCAGGGTTGCGATGAAGGCGACCACACTTTTTGCAAAATCCTCCCATCATTTTGCAGGATAATGCTAAGGCGTACACTTCACGCCTTTTACTGGATCTGTATAATTGCTAGAATGCTCCGTCCACTATAATTAACAGACTTAAGTCCAAGTAATTTTGACTTAATTCCAGAAATGAAGAAACCATTTCATAACATTGGATTCCGAACTGTTCCCGAGATTATGTAAGTAATAGATTGCTTCATCAGAACCATCAATAAAACAGGCGCTGTTAATGGCATACTAGGACTTCCACATCGCTGGCAACCAGTTATTTGACAATGCTGGTGTCTATAATGAAGGCCCTAGTAGTTTCACATGTATCATTTTTTGCATCATTAATAAATAAATAAATAGTTGCCACTATTAAAGTTACAACTTTCGTATATGCTTTATGATGCCGTATGTGAATTATTAAATTTTCTAAACCATTTCACAAGTCTGTAAACGTTACAGCGATTTTGAAACTGTAAAGTACGCCCCTCTTAGGTTGAAAAGTGGATTCGTTCAATTTCAGAGGGTTGAAGATTGAGAATCGGATTAACATAACTTTTTAATAGATTCATATTTTGAGTAATTTCGTTTTAAAAGATCTTTCTATTCAAATAAATTAGGTTAATTTATCTTTTAACAAAGAAGGATTCTGGAAATAATTAAATTAAATCCAAGGTAAAAGCAATAAATTATTACTTTAATTGTAGGTACTTCACATCGCTAGAATTCTTAAGAAAATTAGTTGCTGTGGAGTGTATATGTACATACGTATACATGCCTTAAAGTCGACGGGAAGAAAAGCTGAAGAATTAGAAAAAATATACACTACTTTACCATAGATTTTAAAATGTGAAGAGGAATGTTTAAATCGTAAATAAATCTGCAATGCAATGTTTTACATTTTATTAAAATAGCAGTCTGGTAGAGCATGCAAGGAATTAAAAAAAAAAGGAACTTGTAATATTTTAATCCGCGCCTTTAAAAAAATGACCCTGAGTTTTATAATTATTGACATTTTTTTTCTGCTTCGCAAATGGAAAATATGTCGTACTTTTTTATATTGATATACCTGTACGCAATCGATTAATTATTTATTGATGATGTATTTCGTGCCTGAAAGATTGTTTTCTGTATAACAGGTATTCTATTTTAGTCGAACTCTAATATAATTCATTCCATTTATTTACTTTTAAATATAAAACGTATGCCGTTAAAATACAGTTTTGCAATTTTAATATTCAATCAGAACTAGAAATATAAACCAGAATTATTTCTTCAATCCATCTCTTTTCTTTAGCAGGCCTTTGTAGTCCACGCCTAGACAAAGGTTTGCTTTGATATTTTCCACTTTATTCTATCTTACACCAATCGATACTATTTCTCACTATTTCTTCATACGCAGTTTTTATCGTCAATGAAATTAGATTACTTTGCTTTTGCAATTGTCTACACTATTATATAAACTTGTTAAAAGAATTGTAGTTTCCGTAAAAATGAATTTTTGGAAATGAGTTTTAAAATCCTGAGAAAATAAATTTGACGTAGTTATGACGTAGTTATGACGTAATAGTATCTATTTACATTTTTAATGAGGTGTTCTTGTTTACTCAAGTGATAAAATGTATAAGGAATATTGTATTGTAGCCCCGATATCTATCAACATCTATTCAAACGCCTAAAAAATATTTATTGAAACATAAACAGTTACTAAAAGCTGTTATTTGCTTTTACATATAATCTTGACTTTAGCTGGAAGAGGACATGGAAAGCTAAATTACAAGTTAATGAGTGGTAAAATATATTTAAAAGAAGACGTACCACATATATTTCAATGTCAACTGAAGAAGTTGTCCTAGAGTACATGTACGAAGCAATTCAGTGAAGATAACTAAGAAAAATTTAGTTAGTACATTATTAAACGATAACAATGTATCCATTACACCAAATTACCAACATTGAACCTGGATAATAAAACTGTGTCAGTTTCATCATTAGTAAACACCATGATTTAAAAGTGAACGGTAATGATGAAGTAAGCCTTCCTATTAGTAAGCCCTCTACTTCCGAAAAGTTATCCTAAACTCTTCTTCCATTACAATGCACAATATCTACGCAATACCGATTGTATTATCGAAGTAAATTGTATAAACAGAGGAATTACAAGCAACAAAAACTACTAATGAAGCTCCTCCATAGAGCTTCAAAAGTTAAAAGTACCTCAGAGTTCACTATAACATTAGAAAATGATACTTTTATAACAAGTTTTAGCAATCTAGTTCGAGAGTTACTACAAAAAATTTGCAAAGAGATAGGATGAAGACAATATCTGTTAGAATATCTAAGTATCTAGCAATTAGTAAAGATTATTGTTTGGCACTTTCTTTGTAACAAAGGCATATTTGCAGCAATTTAAATAAACTCTACATCTCTCTTGAGAAAATTAAACTGACCTTTCCACTAGATAATGATGTCTGCATAATCAATAAAGTAGCAACATTTTTAATAAGACCCCGCTTGACTGTTTTGAAAGTTTTAACATATTGATTATCAAAAGAACAAGTTAAGCGGTTATTACCTACAGCAATTAGAGCAGAACTATCAACAACATAGTTGACTCCTGTGAAGCAGGCATGTACATGATCAGATTATAGAAAAACAACACGATAAAGTGTCTCATATGATCTTCTAATGATGGTTTAATAAATTTCGTATCCGGTGGATTTGATGGTCGTAGAACTGACTTGAACATTATTGAAGCAACTGAATACTTAAATACAAATATACTATCGAAAAATTGTACAATAATTGCTGGCAGTGGGTTTAAGTGACTAAAGTGTTTTTGTGTTTGTAAGATTGTGAGATCACTAAGCATGAAAGCAGTCACAAAAAGCACAAAGGAAGAAGTCCATGAAATTAATATCTCGGAAGTTTTTGGGTAAAGATTCAAAGTAAAAATCTGATGGGGCATAGTTTTGAAAATAAAACAAATCTGGAAGACCTTCCAACTAATTTTAGTATCATATTCTAATGAAATATAACTTAAACGGTACAATTATGGCAACAACATTTTTAACAGTAAAGTTTTATGTTGATGGCTCAAATCACGGTAAGTAACACTTGACAGAACTGTAGAAATAGTTTCACCAATACCGTAAATAAAAGCTCTGCTTGCATCGTGAACAATTTTTAGAAAAGAAATGGCTTTAAGTTGATCTAAATTCTAAACAAGAAATATTATCCAAATCTGGACCTCATATTAGTATTAGAGCTTGAGTTTTATAAGTAGAAGGCACTTTAACGATCTTAAAGTTTATTCCTGGGTTTTATCAAAAAGAGGCTGAACTGTTGCAGACAGGTTTACACGCGTTACTAGAATTATGAAGTAATAATCAAATATACTTAAACCTCGCCAAATGTAGAACATTCTTATTCTCGAAAAAAGTCTCGACAATAGCACAGTATTATTTCTTTGATAATTTGCTATTAGAACGTATAATCATTGTAAGAAACCTGGGATAACATTCGATTACAAGTAAACTTTTTATTGATCACATTCGTTATGTGATTATTAGAACCATGAAGATATGTGGCTTTACTAAGTAATTCACCTAATTATTTGCTTTGCAAATTTCCAATAACTTCGAAAATATATTAGCAGATTCGACATCGTTGGTTGTGGGAACCCCTTGTCCTAATTAACCTTCATTTCATCGTTTACTGTGGCTTGATTTCTACAAATAATGCGCTCAAATAGCTCCATGCAAGAAATTGTTGAGTTTAGTCTTCTAACTCAACAATTTCTTGCATGCAGCTATTTGAGCGCATTATTTGTTGTGATCAAGCCACAATAAACGACAATAAACAGAATTTGAAACTGAAAATAAACATCAAAATATACAAAGAATAAACAGATAGTTTTAAGGCCAACTTTATGCAAGTGGAATGTGGACAGTTTAGTTGATGGAGATATGGAAAAAAAATATATTACGCAGAAATTTAGGATGAAAGAAAAGTGAATAAGATTTACAAGTAGGACAAACCAAAGTGCAAAAAAATTGTTTAACGAACAACCAATTAGCGACAGTTAAGTACAACTACTACGTCTAGACGAGATGAAAAAAGAGAGGAGAATTAAAATATTTGTGGGAAAATAAAAAGAAATAATATGACGGAATAAAAACATATGTGCAGTTATTTAAGACGTGGAAGAGGAAAACGACTAAAAGCAGAAGACAATGAACAAAAATTCTAAAATTATTGGCTAGAAAGATTGAGAATAGCTTTTGTATATAAATGATATGTAATTAATAGTAGACATTCGCTTTTTATTAATATTTTCGTAGAAAAAAAACAGTTTCTTCCGAGACCATTGAAACAATCAATTATCAATAAGAATCCTTTACAGCTTTCTAATGACCGATGATAATATTTAAATGCTATTTGCTAGAAGTCACTTTAAGAACAAAGGATTATATAAGGTTACTTAAATTTTCGGCCAACCATCTGCGAAATACTTTAGCAAATAATAAAGTCAATGGTCCTAACAGTTTAATGCACATCAGTATCTAGACCAATCAAGTAGTATTCATTTCATGCACAAGAATTGTGTCCTTACTTCATTAATTAACTTTGTCAGCCATTAAATTGCGCCTTCTAACACTATTTTAATAAAAAAGACTTTATTCCTTTTTGCACCTAGAAATACAATAACCGATTTGCAGAACTTGCGCGGAACCATTCAAGTTCCTAAAAATTGCTTTGCTTAGTAAGCTCAGTAAGTGTCAATTTTGTCTCTCAGAACAGTTCTGTAATTTCAAAAACAAACACTATAACAAATCTAGACATTTTACGAGGGCAGCCGTTTGTATTTCGGGAACTGGCAACACTATTAGTGTTGCCTCCGATCTGATGATTGCATCGTGAAGTTCGTCACTTTTGACAATATATTTACATCGACAGCTTTATTATCCGGTCTCTATTTCTATTGTTGACAGTAACTAGAAAACTTTAGCGAAAAAACGGAATTAACTCGCGAACATTTTCGTACAATTACTTTTTACAACTTTCTGCGTGGATTATCTCGACAAGAATGCATCGACGAGCTGATTTCTTTATATGGTGATAAAGCACTATCGAAAACTACAATATATCGTTCGTTTAGTGAATTCGAACTTGGACGGTATTCTTTGGACGATGAATTTCGGGTCGTCCCACAAATGTTGTGTCGCAAAACATTAATGCAGTGTCTGAATTGATAATGCAAGACCGTCATGTGACATACCGTGAGATCGAGGCATCTCTAGGTTTTAGTAACACTAGCGTGCATAAGACTCTGCATGAACATTTAGCCGTTAAGAAGCTATGTTCACGTTGGGTACCACATAATTTGACAACTGCTTAAAAAGGGACTCGCGTCGATTGATGCCAAGAAATGCACAAGAAATACAATGGCGGTGCTTCAAAGAACATTTACAAAATCGTCACAGGTGATGAATCTTGAATGTATAAGTATCGATAGTAATCAGCAATCGACTATATGGGTATTCCAAAACCAACAAAAGTTGTTCGCGCTCGAAGCACATCAAAACAAATGGTCGCCCGTTTTTTCGAAAAAACCGGTCACGTTGCAACCGTGCCTTTAGAGAATTGTAGAACGGTCAATTTCGAATGGTACACAACTATTTGTTTGCCAAAAATTTTTGAAGAAATAAGGAAAACAAACTGAAAACGACAGGTCATTCTCCACCATGACAAGTTTAACCCCTAATGAAAATAAACGTTTCTCTCACAGGTCGGTTCAAACAATTGAATATTTGACCGGGCAAAACATTTAATTGATGAGCCATCCGCCGTACAGCCCTGATCTAGCACTCTGTGATTTCTTTTTGTTCCCACACGTGAAGAATAAACTTCGTGGCCAACGGTTTTCGACGCCGGAAGAGGCGGTTGAGGCATTCAAAACTCATATTTTGGAGATGCCGCCTTCACAGTGGCAGCAATGCTTTTCGAATTAGTACTAACGAATGCAAAAGTGCATTGATTTTCAAGGAGAATATTTTCAAAATCAATAAAACTATTTTCGATAATAAAATATTTCTTTTGTTTGCTATTCCCGAAATATAAACGACTACCCTCGTATAATCCACTTTGTAAAACCTAAATTATGATGCATGTAAGTGGAAAAAACTTCTTAATTTTAATATTTTATAGCAGTTTAACCCCTAATGAAAATAAACGTTTAAAAAGAGAATGGAGTAAGTCTGCATTACGTAAAGATGTAAGTACATAATAATAGACACTACTTAAACTGAAGAAGAAGAAAGAGTTAATAATAAAAATACTTATAAGGAAGTATAATTTCCATACCAATAAATTTTAATACGCGTCATAGTAAGTCCAATTTAAATTACTAAAACTAGATGGTGTAGAAAGTCAAAGCCGTAGGGCGCAATTCTAACATAAGATTGTCGTATTTTCAGATTCCGTGAATCAAATGACTTTGTAGAAAAGCGATGGAGAATAATAACAGCAAAGAAAAAAAAAGAAGAAAAGAACAACTCCTGTGTAGCACGGCTATTATCCTTCACTGTTGTTTGGAATTTTATTATTGCGGTGTTTATAATAAATTACCGAGAAATAAATCTGTCTCGGTGTATGATATATTAGAGGAAATCTAGACAAACTGGTACACGAACTATTTTCTTAGAGAATAAATCTTGCCAGTTGAAACGGGTATGTCATAAATTGGTAGCAGAGTGTTTTTCTTTTCTTTCTTGTAGGTACGTAATTAATTTTGAAGAATTTTATTAGAACACATAGTAATGAGCAAGAACATTGAATACATTGAAGCACACCATAAACGTAAAAATATTGCCCTCCAATTCGAGGAATTTTTACACAGCTAAAAAACGAAAATTGCATGAATTAAAAAATTAACTATTTGTATATGCCAGATATTCTATTACTGCAAATTATTGTCTTCTAAATTCACTATTTTCACACCCCCTTTTATTAGTAGGTCGCTTCATATAAATTGCCTGCTTTTCCCTTTCGAAATTGTATGCAAAATTATAGATTTGTAATAAAAAAATGCGACGACACACCTATTTCAAAACTAATTAGTTAGCTTACTGCAAACTTTTGCATTACTACTTCTATAATAGAACCTGTGACGCATTATATAATGGCTATAACTCATGTGAATCTGCTGCGAATTCTGGAGTACCTCAAGGTCCTACCTTAGCCCTATATTGTTTGTTATTTTCTCATTTATTGCCCTATTAACGATTATTTCTTGTCCAATACTACCTTATGTAAAAAATGCAAAATTATATTCTCATAAACATTTAGTTAAAAATGATGCATGTCTCCATAATGTCAGTAAGCTCGTTGCTTGGTGTGAGAATCATGGATCAAAACTCAGCAATGAAAAATGCTTTGTTATAAACTGCATTCTAAATCTTGAGTATACCGCAATTATAGATTGTATTTCGTCTTCGATATTTGCCTTACTTTTATTAATAACTTCTTTTTTATATACTGAGATATGTAAACCTGTAAGCGGTTTTCTAATATATATCGTAAAAGAATTTAATAATATAGATCTAATTTTGGCTTACACATTTCCCCTAAGTAAGTTGTAGTACGCGTGAAAGGTTTCCATCTGTAGATTAAAGAAGATAATAAGAATAATAATAATAATCTTTAATGCCCGACAGATACAGAAGCTAATTATAAGGCATGTAACAAAGAATTAACAATAAATACGTTCAATTACTTCAAATACAACGAAAAAAAAAGTTCTATAAAATGTATGATGTATATATATATATATATATATATGTATATATGTATATATGTATATATGTATATATGTATATATGTATATATGTATATATGTATATATGTATATATGTATATATGTATATATGTATATATATATATATATATATATATATAGTGTCCCAAAATTAATTAACGCAAGATTTGAATTAAATAGAAAACACAGTTTTGTCTTTTGATTGTTATTTCTTTATTGAATCATAAAGTACATAGGATAGGATTATTTATGGAATGACACATCGGACAAATGGCCGTTCAAAACCAAAGAGTGTACATCTTGGTTTTGAACGGTGTGGATAGCTTACGGAGTTTGATTTTCGTGCGGTTGTTTTTCGCCGTGTTTTACCAGGTGCGACACTTTGAAATTATCTGCTGATGATGACAACTTGGTTGTCGAAATGCGTATACAGAATTTATAAAAGTTAATGTGGAAAGGGGTTATATATCAACCTTATTGATCAAATCTAATATTACTAATTTAACTAATTACAATATTTCACAAATTCGATATCTGCAATAAAACTTTCACTTTCGTCAATCAGCTGAGTTACAATTCGAAGATATTTTTTTTTAATAATGTTTTTGTACGTTTTAAATTCCATACCGTGCAATAAAATTAGAGCCACCGTATAAATTGGACTTTTTGATTTTATTTTTGTAAAAAATAACACAAAATAATGACTTGACGTTGAACAACTGTTTATTAACATTATAATATAAAGATTAACATATATTTTTAAATAATATTAATTAATATTTTGTTAAGCCACCCTTTTCTTTGATCACGGCGGCAATTCTTCTCGAAACGCTTCTGATACATGACGCAGCTAGTTCCTCAAGCCCCGATTATTGTGCCAAGTGTCTTCAATATTTTGTTTTAAAACAGCTATTACATACATTTTACGATTAGCTTTAGGTCTAGAGGGTTGCCTAGCCACAGCAAAACCTGCAAGTTGCTGTTAGAAAATAAATCTTCTATTAATTTTGCTCTGTAGCATGGTACACCATCTTGCATAAATTTTTAAACATCTCCAGAACTTAAAGAATCAATGGATCGAATTACTATTGAGTCCATTACGGATTTGTACTATACTTGGTATACTTCATTGTACCTGTGACATAAAACACAGGCCCTAGCTCCTTTCCTGATATGCAAGACCAAGTCGTAATAGCTGGAGATTGTTTAGCTGTTCCAATCACCGCAGATTTATGGAAACGCTCGTGTGGTCTTCTCCCAATGAAGCGGAAATTTTTTGTTACCACCTGTAAGCGCGATTCAACACTGAATACAATCTTAAGAAGAAATATACATTCAATTTTTAAGTTTATTAAGATTGTGTAAAATTATATGAACATAAATAAAATAATGATGCATACCTTTTCCCAATCTTCAACCGTAATGTTTTTACGCTGCTTCACCCATTGTAATCTAATTTTCTTCATGCTCTCGATCGATCTTGGCTTTTTGGGCAGCGTCAATAAATATTCTCCTCGTATAATCGACATTGCGAAGTATGTCTTGATATTTCGATGCATTTTGCTTCTAAGATGCGTAGCACGTCCCAAATAGGTCGCTGTCGATTCTCTAATAAACTTTTAACAATTAATTTGTCTCCATGACGCGTTATCTTTCTTTTCTCTTTCCTTCACCATGAATGCGGTCACTCGAAGTGGATGATAGGTTTTCTGCAATTAATTTTGCCACCCTGCTCACTGCTTGATGAGAATAAGTCTCTATTGCCACCTTTTTTCCTTTGGTAATGTCTTTGCGTTCACCATTAATCAAAAATCGCGATATGTCACAAAATTTAACTAATTACAATACTTCACAAATTCGATATCTGCAATAAAACTTACACTTTACACATACAACGCACTGCACTCGGAATGACGATTATCAGATAAAAGTAACCCCCTATAATTGTGTTTAATCCCGAGAAGGATGTTCAATGGTGGTTAGAATACTGAGAATTTTATAGTTGTTCTATATCGCCAATACTATAAAAGAAGATTTTTAACAACAGAAAATATGATATTTTCTCTACTTACTAAATAACCTTAAATATTTCTAAGAAATGCGAGTGACTCTAATTTTATTGGGCGATACTGTATGTAAAGGGTGTTTCAAATTTCGCGGTTCTTTTAAAGAATAAATAAAACACAAAATTTACATTCACTTTAAAAAACCTTTTATTGGTACTTGAAGTATAAGTTAAGACATTTATATGCGAAAAATAATATCTGCCAAATGGCCTCCTGTTGCAACTCCACAGACGTCCACTCTTTTGTTAAAATTTTCAATAACATTTTGACATAATTGAGGCTCTATCTCACCAATGACACGAATAATTTCATCTTTCAAAGCAGAAACTGATTGTGGATTGTTTTTATAAACCTGACTTTTCACATAACCCCAAAGAAAATAGTCTAACGGTGTCAACTCTCTCAAATAACATGATCTTAGTGACCAGTTAACATTACCGTTTCTTGAGACTACACTTCCAGGAAATTTTTCTCTCAATAAATCAATTGAATCGTGCGCAAAGTGAGGTGTAGCACCATTCTGTTGAAACTACATATCCTCTAGATCAATATTCATTAATTCAGGTCACAAAAAATCGGTTATCATCCGACGATATCGATCACCATTAACAGTTACAGCTTCACCAGCAGCAGTTTCAAAGAAGTAAGTTCCAATTACACCTCCTGACTATAATGCACACCAAACAGTAACTCGTTTAGGATGCATAGGCTTCTCATGAATAATAAGTGGATTTTCCTCACTCCAGATGCGGCAATTTTGTTTATTAACATAGCCACCAAGTTCAATATGTGCCTCATTGGAAAACATTATTTTTAGAGAAAAATCAGCTGGTTGTTCATTGATGAAATTGATAAATGAACGACGTTTTCAATGATCTAGTGGCTTCAGTTTCTGCGTTATTTGTACCTTCAGAGCTAAAACTTTGTGTAAAATACGCCATGTTGTTGATCAACTATGTCCAAGTTGTTGTGAATGTCGTCTAATGGACATTTCAGGATCTTCAGCAGCACTTTCACGAACCAAACCAATATTTTCTTGTGAACGACCACTACCACTGTATTTTTCACTTTTTTGATCTTCCACGGAACCGGTCTCTTGAAATTTTTTAATAATTCGACCAATTTTCTAAAAACTTTTTTTCACATTTTTATAAATGTCATACATCACACTTTTTAAATACCCACATACCCAGACAAATTTAGTGCGCCATCTATATTTTATTTATTCTAAAAAAAAACCGCGCAATTTGAAACACCCTTTATAATTTATTCTCACCTTTTGTTTTAGTTGTTCTATATACTGTTTACTTCCGCTTACTTCATTTCATATGTATTACAAGAATTTTTCTTGTGTTAATTTGTCGTGTTAATGGATTCTTTATTTTGGACAGGCAATAAATAAATGAAATGGCCTGTATAAATAAAATTGTCCTTTCGCTTGTTCTTTTAAAAATGTATGAGTTTACTTAAAAATTTCATTTAAATAAGCTATATTTAGATTGTATTCAAAATCAACCGCACATAACACGTGTTATTTTAAAGTGCAAATTCAGCCTTCTATTTCTCACCTATGCCCTTGAGTTATTTATACTTTCGGTGTGTACAAACTAAAGGTGTTAATAAGTTTAAATGATACGTACAATAAAGAATGGGAATAAGTGTGAGTAAAGGAAACAGAGGCAAACATAAATTCTAAAAATAACTGCAAATTTATTATGCAAATAAAACTGACATTACTCTGTCTGTTGTAGTACGCAAGCCTATTGTTTTAATTATCGTGTAGGCACGTTCTTTAAGTACCTATACCTTATTGTTTAGTCATCGGCCAATCAACTTTCATTAACGTCTTAAAATATTAAGGAATTTACAAACATTAAATGCAATGTAAAAATCGTGACGGAAGAATACATAATTTGAACCGGCCATCAACAGAATTATTAGCACAGTGATCTATGGATTAACCTGCGGACTTTATCACTTAAAAATTTGAAAGTCATTTAAAATAAATGCATTATTGCACAGAATAATTATGGCAGTATATAAACTGATAATAATAGTAATTAAAAGTTAGAAAATTATATTGTGATGTTTATTTCTTGGAAAAATGTATTTCAAATGATCATTTGTTAAAATTGCAGCCAATTTTAATGCAAAGGGGGGGAAAGAGGTATTGCAACTCAGAAGTTTACAATTCTCAAGGTTTTCGACTTTAAGGATACAAGGATGAATTTGCTGATAATGTTTTGTTAACCGATTGTAGTAGTAAATAAGAAATAAGAACACACTATTCTTACATGTTTCTAACCCATTTCAGAAACGTGAATGAAGGGTTTCGTTGAAACTCCTATTTTCTTAGCATGACGTGTATATAGGTATTGGACAAGGCTAATTGTAAGTCAAAGACAGGGGAAAGGGATGAAAAATTATATATGTTCCATTAAATTGTCCTAATATTAGTTATACTGCTAGGCAATAAACTAAGACCAACTTTAACAGACTTATGCAAAGAAGCCAAGAGACTCCAGTAATCCATGAGGACCATAATAGATCTGGCCATAAAATAGGCTCTATGGTCACTTCAAGTAATCTATCTATCTACCTATGGTGTTTTTTGGTATTTCAATATCACAGCACTTTGTTCAAACAATTTTTAATAAATTCTTTAAAAAAATGGCAAAATATACGAAATTTAAGGATATCAAATTTACAAATTTCAACAATTACTTCAAATAATAAAATATAAAACAAAGCAGCAACAAAAATTAGACAAAAACAAGTAACTAAAATAAAATATTATATAATGTTAATAGATTTAGCATGTACGTGTTATACAACCTAACAGAAACAAATATTTTTTTTGTCGAATTCAGTTTCATTTTACAACATAGTCTTCTCGTAAGTGTCTATGCTTTTCCAGCGATGTTTCCATCTCTTTAATATGTCCAAATAGTAAAATAGACCTCTCGAATATAATGACCTTCTCTTTCCATGAAAATATCTGTCCTCCGAGCGAAACTTTAAACCCACGAAACAGAAAAAACCGTTGGAAGCTAGTTTTGGTAAATGGAATGGGTGGTTAATCAATTCGAACCCCAATTCATAAATTTTTGCCATGGCTCTTATTCAAGTGTGAGACTGTACACTGTTTTAGTGAAACAAAGCTTTCTTCTTCTTCAAATGCTACCGTTTTTCTGCAATTTCTGCCTTCAGTTTGTCAAATAATTATGTGTAGTACCTCGGTTAGTCTTTTTCCATTTTCGAGATAGTAAATTAACACAACTCCATGACTATACCAAAAAACAGCTATCATTTGCCGACCTATAGAACAATCTTTGACCTTTTCGAAGCACTTTTTGCGATTCACGGAGTATAATAGTGTATCCAAGTTCCAAAACTACGACTTTCGCCTAAACTACTTCAAGGATTTTGAAAATGAAATGTGAATTCGAATCTAGTTTTGGTTCTAAGTGAGCAAACACGGCACCAAACGGCCGGTTGGCCTTTCTTATGCCCAAATCTTCAGTCGATATATGACAAACGCGTTCTTTTGAGATGCTCACAGCTTCTGCTATCTCTTTAATCTTAATTGAACGGTCGTCTACCACTATTTTGTGAATTTTTCTGATGCTACCGGTGGTGGTTGCAGTTTATGGCCGTCCCGAACGTTTATCGTTAACCAAGCTGATACGACCACGTTTAAATTCGGCTGAGTAAAATTTCACTGCGGAAAGTGATGGCGCAGATTCCTCGTCAACAGCGTTCATTTCAGTTTTAATTTGCATAAGAGTATTCCTTTTCCAATTAAAAAATTTAATGAGGGCTTGAGCATCGAGCGACTGTTAAATAAAACTTTGTTGCTGAGGCTTTGCAGATATTTTACTACGTATTTAAGTGCTTGAAATTATATGCTTAATGGAATAATAAAATATAAAGAATCGTAAACCTATAACCCATAAAAATATATAAAAATTTCGATGAAAATATGGACGATTTTAATATATTTACCAAGTCAACGTGATTTGTTTCAAAATCGCTCAATTTTTTCGAAAAACAGCGTCGCGTTGACGTCTGTGAAACAATGCTTTCCGACTATCAAGACAAAATGAAAGGCATCATAACTCGAGATGAGACTTGGATCTACGCTTATGACTCGGAAACAGACGATCAATCGGCCGAATATCGCCTTTCTTCCATATGCTTTATTTTTTTAGTTAATTTTATAATTTGCATCAAGAAAACTAGAATATCATTTTCTAAATTAATCATAGCCTTCTAAATAAAATATTCTTCTATATTTTAATTGAAAATATAATGAACCGATTTAGCCGTTACTTTTGGAAAACAGTGTATACATTTTTGTAATAACCGATATATAAGTTTATTTCTTCCTTAGTGTATTGTATTTTTATGAAGATTCCTTGGCCCTCAGTTCCTTCCTCCTCAATTCGAGACTACCGATCGTTCCGCCCGTCCAAACTCCCCAAGTTATCGTCGATAATTCCGATATTAATTTGTCCATCTGTAATTGGAGCTGATTAGTGTAGATGTTATCAGGGCGATGTTGCAATAGCAGCAGCGTGCCCCCGGGTTGGTAGGGGGGCCAGAGAAGGGGACGACGTGCCGTGGAATGTTGTCCGGCGCTGCAACATTCCTTACTGGCGTGTACAGTCTGCGGAGCAAGCCGCAAGCCCGTAGATCCATTCAAGGGATCACGATCTCGGCTCGCAAAGAGAACGCGGGCCAGCCGGCCGTCTTGCTTTAGAATCAGGCTTCGTTCTCTTCCCCTACATGCATATACATAAACGTACTAGGAGAGTAAGATACACGTGCCCGAAGACCCACAGATACTCTAGATTTTTTGTCTTATAGACAATTTGTATTCTATGTGCTTCTATATTTTTTGTTAAATGTATGATAGAAGATTTTACATTTGAAGAGAGAGTACTTCTCTATTATTAATGATTTTACAACATAATTCACAAAAAAAACTTGTATTTTGTTTATACTAATTTAATGTAACGATAAGAATTTTTATTACATTTAATCGTAATTTTTTGTTCTTTTCATAATTATTTCACACATTTATTATAAATAATACACCTACAAATGCGTTCGTATCAAAAAATTATAATCTTTTATACATTTGAAATGTTTAATATGCAAACCTAATTTTGATGTTAGTAAATTGAAATAAACAAGCTTTTTTTATAGTAAAAGATTAGTCTGAATAAAATATAAGAAAACGTAGATAATGTTTATATATATGTAGTTAAGTTACAAAATTCCATGTGGTGTAAAGTAGATATTGTGCAATTTATACAAGATCTACTCACAAAATTCTATGTTCTGCAAAGGGTTTTGTAAATAGTTGATTTACGAGGGATGTTTCCAAAGTTCTGGGAATTATATATAATATTGTTAATTTTCGTCAATATTACAATGTCGTTTTTCGATAAAATAATTTTTTTTAGCCGTCCTCAAAGAAGTCTTTCGGTGTCTTGTCGATACACCTATTTATGGCACGTTTTACGTCAGTTAAACTTTCAAATCGAACATCCCGTAAGGGTTTTTTCAAATCTGGGAACAGATAGTAATCACTGGGTGCAAGATCCGGGGAATAAGATGGGTGTGGCAGCAATTCCCATCGTAAATCGTTCAAAACATCCTTCGTTTTTCTTGCGGTGTGTGGTCTTGCATTATCCTATTGCTATAACGCACGCTTATGCAACTTTCCAGGCCGTTTTTCGACTAGTGCCTGTCGCAGTGGTCCAGATAATAAATTTGAATAATATTCTGCATTAATTGTAATACCTCTCGGTAGATAATCCATGAAAATAATCCCTTCGCAATCCCAGGATACAGTAAGCATTACCTTTCCAACAGACGGAACTGCACGCGTCTTAAGTGGAGGCCCTTCTTCAGGTTTGCGCCATTCTTTGGATTGACTTTTCGTCTCAGAATTGAAATAAGGAATCCACGTTTCGTCAGTGGTTATTATTCGTTGCCAAAATTCATCACCGTAACGGGCTAACAGCTCTTGAAGTTGACGACAAGTATCGGACCTATTGAGTTTCTGTTCTGGTCAACAGCCTTGGCACCCAGCGCGCCGAAACCTTGCTAACGCCCAGACAATTATGCAAGATGTCATGAACTTGTCATGTACCTATCCCTAGGTGTACACTAATTTGACGAATAGTCATTTGCCTGTCGTCTTTCAGTAGGTTTTCGATGGCAATAATGTTTCTTTCATTTACCGACGTGCTTGGCCGCCCACTGTCTTCTAATGATGTTCTACCGGCTTTAAAACAGTCGATCTACCGATAAACAGTACTTTTGGATTCTGCAAATTCACCACATACTCCGTGCAGATGACTAATAATTTCTGACGTTTTCACATCGTCTTTCCACAAAAAGAAAATTATCGCTCTTTGAGATTTTGCCGCGTGTTCCATGGTTATAAAAGCAGTGCTACTAAAACGCGTCGACATCAGTCGAATACCTGGATCAGACTGAACAATGTTGCATTAGATAGTTGCATAAACATGTCAAGACTTGTCTGGCATCAATAACATTGCGTATAAGTTCTGTGTTATTTAATTATAGCACCAATTCCCAGAATATTGGAAACACCCCTCGTACATTAATGTAAAGTGCAAAATATAAGTAGTAGAATTTCACCTAACCAAGCTGGTCTATATGTTTAGTGGTTAATTTAGCAATATCTCTCTACTCCACTTTCAATTACTGCGTTACAAGCTCGAGATGTTTAATTGCTTTGAATCTAACCTATGAATCTTTATTATTCAATGGAAACTAGGATACTTCGTAATTGAGGTGTTACAGAAATATATTTTTAAATTTCTCTTCAAATCTTCTTATTACGTTTGTGACCATTTGGACAATTCAAAAATTAACAGTTCTATTGTACCATATTACGTCAACTATACGCGGTGTGGCAATTAAATAACGAAACTGGTGTGAGAAATGTTATTTATTGCAAATAAATTTATATTTAACTTTTATCCTCTTCAAGGTACTCTCCTCCCCTATCTATACAACGCTGTATACGTGTCTTCCATTGTTGAATGCTACAGTTTATTAGCATCTTCAACAACTCTGCCGTTTTTGATTTTGCATGTTTGACAGACTGAAAAATGTGTTCCCTTTAATGCATTTTTCACTTTTCGGAACAGATAGAAGTCACATCGTGCGAAATGTGGCGAATACCAAAGATGGTCGAACACAGCAATGCGCTTGTTCGCTAAAAACTGCGGTTAATCCGATGCTCGATTTTCATGTCAATCACTATCACAGCACTACTAAGTAACAGTGTCCTCTACAATTAAAGCTCGAAAGTAAACTAAAGCAGAGAGACGAATTGTTGCTTGGAAAGTATTAAGGCCAATGACATTCCAGCCTTGCCTGATGCGGCTACGCGATAGAAGTAGCGCAGTCTCGTTATATAGTTGCCATACCTCGTATTCCTCAGAACTTACTTTTTAAAATATTTTATTGTTATGGGAAAAAGTAACGACGTTTTTTATAGCTGGTATATTAATGCAAAAAAGATCAGCCATTTATATACTGCCCGTTTTCTTAGATAACCTTTTGCCATCTCTCGGTGAACTTCATAATTCCTAGTTCATAGAAGGATCTATATTTATCGTCATAAGAACGTTACAAGGAGCTGATGCACAATCTCATTGATTTGAGTTGAAATTTTGAAAAGAATTAAAAAAATGGAAGTCCAAAAGCACAAAATCCGACGAGTATGGAAGGTGTGGCAGCATTAGCAGCACATACCATTCAAGATTCAATAATTTTTGACGGGGGATTAGACTTATGTGTGGTCTCGCGTTGTCATAACGAACTGTCACTCCACTATGATTAGTGAGTTCTGGATTCGTTCGAACTATCCAATTGCCGATAGTATACACTTGATTAATTATTTCAATCATTATTAGGAGTTCGAAAACATGATAAAAAATCCCAACACACCGAGAGCATAATCTTCCTCTAATGAATGTCTACTTCACCTGAGGCGAATCTTCAAACCGAGACCAAGACCGTTTTCACATCACATTCCTTCAAATATTACTCATCACTACCAGTTGCTTCGAAAAAGGATCGCTTTCCTCACGTTTAAGGAGCATACCATAGATCTTTACAGGCGCCGTTAATTTAATTTTGAGTTCCTGGGGAACCTAAATATTAAACTCGCTAACGTCTCTTAGCTCCTTCATGTAGTCTTGAACGTTTTAACCATTGAATGATGGATATTTAACGTTTCTGCAAATATTTGTCTCGTGTGCCGTGACTCAATCAACGCCTTTATTTTGTCGTCATCAATTTAAAGGATTAAAATCACCACCACGAAATTTGATGAACCGTCGTTGATATTGACGCTCTTGTAGAGCACTACCACCTTAAACTTTACGCAACTTTTCACAACCTTGCCGTGCGCTCTTCCCTCTAGTAAGAGGGTAAAATAGGACGAAAATATACAATTCTTCCTTTTTCATTTTTTTAAGGTTTTAAACACTCGATCAAATCGCTGAATTTGGACTATTGCATAGCATAAAGACAGAAGAATGACTGTAGTACTGTCAACAATGAATTAATGTCATCTGTTGCAAAATTCCATATCGAAACCAATACGGCTTTGATTTCGATTGGTGAAGAGCCTTTCAAATGAAAATACTTTTTATCACTACTAGCAACTCTGTTTACAAAACCACATGAGATATTCATTTTGGCGCACTGTCAAGCTCAGCCAACAGACAAATCGCTCTGTATTATTTATTGTATTTAACCTACCATAAATAAAGGTTTTATAAAATGGTAAATTTCGCCGAATTCGCATCATCTCTGCATCAGACCACATAGTTATTGAGCTATTCTCGTCATTATATCGTTAATAAAAATTAGACTATAAAAGGACTAAAGCTAAATCTTTGTGGAATGCTGGAACTTGATGATCGAATATCTCTGCATGTTTTCTTTTAAACGTTGCCTATTTAATTTATTTAAATGCATTTTAATAATGCCACTGTTTACAGCTATATGTTTTATGAGTATGTTTTAACTCACTCTCTGCCATACTCATCATTTCAATACTCTCCTTTTGTCTTGCAAAATAAAAGGTAAAAGCGCGCGCGCAGCGTTTTCCGCGTTAGCTGAGGAACATACGATCATACCAAACGAACATTCCATAATAATGCATTATTAAAGTCTCAATTTAGTCGCTCGCAAATTAATCACGCGAAGTTGTGAATTTATAAGCAATAAGTTCGGTTAATGGTCGACGTCAAGGCGCCAGCGAGAAAATATTTATTTAAACTGTCGGTCTTTTACCATATATATTCACTGTTAGGTATGTGAATTTTAACGTCGCAACGACGATAAATCTTGTAAATCTGTATTTTAATAAGCGGCGGAGCCGTATTTACCACATACATACGGAGGAAGAATTACTATTAAGAACGTACAAGACGATGTAAATTATTTAACCTAAGGAATTCCGTTTTATATACCATTACAGAGGATCGAATTTTATTTAATTACTTTATCTTTCCGAGATATGAAAATAACTTTTATTTTGTTTCGTGAAAATTTCTTTGTAACAAGTATGCATACACTTTACAAAGGGTTTTAATCTAGTTAGAAGATTTTTTTTATTAAAAGCAATAGAAAAAAGCATCTTGTTGCATCATGAAAATGATCTCATGCGTCTTGGTATACACGGCAAAAACTATGGTTATTTCACTGTCAGAAGTCAATCAAAGGGGCAACAGAAGTTAATACAATTAACATCACTAATAAGCAGAGTTGAGATGTCTTCCCACGGGCCAGGTTCGTACTCAGTACGCAGCACCCCCACCAGTGAAATGTAATAAAACAGGCGAAATGTAGAATTGTAAGTTGGTACCGCGCGGATCTTTATTTAACGAACGTATAATTATTAAGCATGATGGATGTGCGTAAGGGAAAACAAGACCATTGGCTACCGAAGTGTGTAAGATTATTGATGAATTTCCCAATTTATACTATAATGGTGCTAAGATATATTCTAAAGTTTGCGATGGGCCATGATGTGCTGGGACAAAAGAGACTGTAAAAATCATATACAGAGTGTACAACATCGAAATAAGGAAAATAACGTGCCACCAAAAACGCAATTTATGTTTGACCTATATGCGGCTCAAACTTTCGCACAGTTTCAGCTGATGTCGAAAATACTCAATGATAAACAACCAATCGAATAAGCGCTTCCCTTCAATTCTTTAATTGAAAACATCGTTGCCGCAGATGAAACCTGGGTTTATGGGTTCACCCCAAAGACGAAACAGCAATCCATGATATGAAAATGTTCCAGTTCTGAAAAGTTCAAAATGCAGCCATCTGCCTGGCCACTCTATAATGAAGGTCTTCTGCTGTGTAAATATCTCGAACCACGCATAACCATCGACAGTCAAAGATAATGCGAATTTCTGCAGAAATTGCACATTCATTGGAAGGAAAAGACTAAAACTATTATGCGAAGAGTTCAACTTTTGCGCGACAGCGCAAGACCCCACACGTTAAATATAAACTAAACGATGGTTAGCATAGTGGAAGGTCCTACAACATCTTCCGTATAATCTGGATTTAGCTCCCTCAGATTCTCATTTATTCGTACTCTTAAAGAAATTTTTGGCGTAGAAACCCAGAATGCAGGAATTTTTTCAACAAATATTTGCACTATATATAAAAGGTGTTCCAATAAGACACTTTATTTTCAATAGCCTACTATTTTAAGAGTTGTCATCACTCAACAAATGGAACAATATTTGTATACCCTTCAACAACGCATTGAAATTATTACAATTCACTATAAAAATGGTGAAGATTTCGCGATCACAGTTCGCAAAACTAAAGCATTTTTGAGTCGTCATGAAGCACTTTCTCGGCTAGCAATTGTGAAACTGGTGGAAAAATTTGAGCTGTTGGGACAAGTTAGTGATGTGAAGAAACGAACTCGCGCACGTCGCTTAAGAACAACTGAGAATATTGCTGTTATAGCCCCTAGTGTTGAGGAAAACCCAGGTTTGTCCATTTCTCGTCGATCTTTGGAACTGGGCATTCCACAAACGACATTACACCGTATTTTGCATAAATATTTAGGTCTTAAGGCTTTTAAATTTCAGTTAACACAAGAACTCATGCCTACCCACTATCAACAACGTTGTATCTTTGCTGATTTAGTCCTTGAAATTCATCAAACTGATCCGGAATTTCATCGAAAAATCATCTTGAGTGATGAGGCCCATTTTCACCTCGGAGGTTACGTTAACAAGCAGAATTGTCGCAATTAGGGGCTCGGAAAATCTAAGAATTATTATTGAAAAGCTTCTCAACGTGTGACTGCTTGGTGCGATTCTGGCGGTATCATTGGACCTTACTTTTTTGAAAATGAGGCTGGAGCAACTGTTACGGTGAATAGATTGCGCTATCGAACAACGATTAGTCATTTTGTATGGCCGGAATTGGAAAATATTGATGCGGGCGACGTTTATTTTCAACAAGACGGCGCTACATGCCACACAAGTAACGGTACCATCCTCTTTTGCGTGAAAAGTTTCCTGACCGTGTGATTTCTCGAAGAGGCGATCACAATTGGCTACCGAGATTTTGCGATTTAACACCTTTAGACTTTTTTCTTTGGGGCTACGTGAAAGATACGGTTTATGCCAATGGCACACAATCGATTCAAGACCTCAAAGATGGAATTCGTGAAGTTATCGAGGACATACAGCCGCAAATGTGCGAATTAGTTATGGAAAATTTCATGAAAAGGATATGGTATTGCAAGCGTAGCCGTGGCGGCCATTTGGTTGACATTGTTTTCCATTATTATTGGCATACCCTCCTCTTTACAATTAAATAAACATCCGATGATTTCGCTTAAAAATACTCGTTTTTTTTACAAATCAAAATGAAACCTCTTATTGGAAGACCCGTTACTATATAAAAAACGGTTAAAATGAGAATTTTTCAGTTTTGCATCGAAAAGTGCATAATTATATACAATTAATAACCTACGCGGGGGTCAAATTCACCGTCGCCGTCGTCTAATGGTGAAGGAGTCAGAGTCAGAGAGGGGAATAGGAACTTTTTCAAAAAAATTCAGCTTTATATACGATATAAAAAGCGGTTAAAATTAGAACTTTTCAGAAGTATGTAGTTTTCCGACTTAAACCTTTAATATCAGACACCCCTTCTGGATGAGTTGCAATTGATAGAGTTACATGTTTGAAAATTAGCTCCAAAAATACTTTAGAGTTCCTAAGCATTCGTTATATTGCTTCGAAAAAAATTTGAAATTTTTCATTTTCTTAGATTACTTTAATCAACTTCCTACACGTTCATTCACAAACATTTCCTTGTTAACATCTACTCCAGCCCATTTTCAAATTAAAGAGTCTAACCATGGCGTTACTATTCCTAATACGTAAATGAATTACATTGAAAACAACTCTGATGTATTAATATTCCAAGTAATTCTTACGTTCGGGCGCTTTCAATTTAATGCAATCACGTAGTTACACATCTATTTTTGTTTTGATGTTGGACTTTATATTAGGCAAAGTCGCCACGAATGTTATTAGAAATTGAATTTCACGCTCGCGGAACGTTTAAGGCATTCACGAACGAATATAATTATATAAAAGGTAAGTATATCTATTGGGGTTAATTTAATAATAGTTAAGAAGACGGTGGTTGTTCGAACTTACCACATATGAGAGCCAATCCGAATAGATCCGTATCGAGCATGCCCTGTTGGGCGAAGTGGTGACATGTCTGCTGGTATAGTTCTCGAACCCTGCTCTTGACCTGCACGACGAAGTAGAGAGTCTGTTGGTGCAGCAGGTGGAGCGCAAGGAAACGGGCGGCCGGGGGGAGCGCTGCTGCGGGGCTGCACGCGGCCAAGGGGGCGCTCACCGTGCACAGGCCGGCGCGCATGACCCGCGCATCTCAAATGGGGGGCTCTCCTCGCTCACCTGATAAGAAAAATATTTATTTTGAAAAAATCAAAAACAAATAAGTAATTATAAAATTAATCATTACATCTGGTGTCTTTCAATAGTATAACATGATATTTATACGTATTATCTGACCTTAATATTTATATTTTGTATACTAAATTAAATCGTTTCAAAAATACCAGAAATAAAAGAAATTATTTCATTCCTCATATCCAACGTCAAAAAAATATGCTGGAAAATACGATTTGGGAGATAAAACCAGAAGTAAGTAAACCATTACAGTTACAAAATTGACATGCTTTTGAATTTTTATCAGATATCTACCATACATTAAACGTTAGAAACCAACATCCCCTACAAATGAAGATCTGGCAACGATGTAACGGGTATCTACTAATAATGAAGCTGACAGCATGTATTAAATTTTGATAAAACTTGTACCACTACACTTAATTCCGATCGCAATAATTAACAGCGTCCCATCCGGTAGTCACCTTTGATGCAATTATGGAAATTGTTTGGTAAAGTCGAACACACTTTTACTTTTCGAAATGTTTATTGAAAATATTTTGCTAATTACAATTGTTTAATATAAAAAAAATATTAAAATATTGGCGTGACAAAAATACAAAACATTCTTCACTAAGTGAATAGCAAACATTACAGAAAATGTTGGAAATGGTAACCCTGATGTTCTAGGTTGCATGTTTTCAAAAGATGCTAAAGTTCTTTCGATGAAGTAGCCTGAATCTCGTGTTTAATTACTTCCATTATTTCAATTAAATTGTACAATCTATTCCTATAAATATTGTCTTTAATTTTTTCAAACACAAAGTAATTTGGAGAAGTTAATTTAGGTGGCCTATGTGACCATCTACCTTAACTAGTCTTGCGATTCTCATAAAACTCATTTAAAAATGCTAATGTTCTTCGCGCAGTATGAGCTGCAGTATTGACTTGTTGACAAAAAAATCCTCTTTCCAATTCATCATTATGGAGTTTTTCTACAAGTTCTTGCAAAATGATCTAATACCGCTCGGCAAAGTTTGCATCATGAAAAGGTATTGGTCCTATTATTTGATGATGTGATATTGCTACCAAAACACCCACTTTTGTTGGGTCTGGAACTATTTCGAAGAAGACGTGATGATTTTCCGCTGCCCATATCCTATAATTCTGGGTATTTTCATAACCCGATAAAATAAAACCAAGCCTTGGTAAAAAACGCTAGATCTAATGCGATATTATTGTTTATATTACCATTAAATCAATAATAATAGATTATTTTTGATTCAATATCAATAGGATGTAATCAATAGTTTACAGAGACCTTATATGAATGCACGTAGAGGATTTTATTTAATGATTTTAAACAGGTTGCTTTGCATAATCCTACAAAGGACAAAAAATCGATATCGACGTGCATAATTCTTATATTCTTTATGTGATAACTTTCATAATGACTTCTTTAGACAATCATCCATACATTGCTAAATACCATCAACAACCGGTTGAGCAAGAAGTGAAGATCCTTCTGGTAATTTTCCCTTACAGATATAGTTTTTTGTTTCGAAGCGAACCAACACTTTTCGCCTATGTTTAATAAAAACAGTATAAGCAATATTTCCATTGGGAAATATTTCATGAAATTGCTCAATACATGACTCCATGGAAGTTAAGTTTTCGTCGGTATTGTACATGGCATTCCAAAAATGACCCGTTAAAATGAAGGCTTCTTGCTCAGACATAAACACCATTGCCAAATTATTAATAAAATCTAAAATGCATGATATTTTTGAAGATAACCTCGAATTTAATATAAAATGTTATGCTAATTTGAAAAATGTATTTTAGGAGTTATGAAAATAACGAAAACTTATTCAGGGATGAACAGTGAGAAAAATTATAGAGAATTTTGATTTTTTAATGGTAAGTCATGTTTTTAACTTTTTAATGTCTCCTTTTTATACTAATTCCTTGTTAATCTTTCGTGTAAAGGTAGACAAAAATATTCTATCTCCGATTTTATTGAACAGTAAGCTTTCTTTATAAAGATTTGTGCATTTTAGTATACCAAACAATTTAAACAAAAACTTTGTTACTAGCTTTATTTTGAGATCAGACTAATTACATTATTTCTATTTCTTTCACAAAAGAAATGCAATTGCCTTTTGGCAATAAGAAAATCCATATTTACAAATAGTGTTTCAAATTGCGCGGTTTTTTTAAGAATAAATAAAATATAGATGGCGCACTGAATTTGTTTGGATATGTAGGCATTTAAAAAGTGTCATGTATCACATTTATAAAAATAGCTTCGTACACGGTACACCAACGCGTTCAAATTGTTGAATTATTTTATGAAAATCAGCGTTCTGTAAAAAGAGTTTTTAGAAAATTAAGTGAATTTTATGGTTTACATAATCGTCCATCTGAAAGCACTATTGGTCGAATTATTAAAAAATTTCAAGAGACCGCTTCCGTGGAAGATCAAAAACGTGAAAAATACAGTCGTAGTGGTCGTTCACAAAATAATATTGGTTTGGTTCGTGAAAGTGTTGCTGAAGATCCTGAAATGTCCATTAGACGACGTTCACAACAACTTGGACTTAGTGGATCAACAACATGGCGTATTTTACACAAGGATTTAGCTCTGAAAGCATATAAGGTTCAAATAAGACAGGAACTGTAGCCATTAGATCATGTAAAACGTCGTTCATTTGTCAATTTCATCAATGAACAACCAGCTGATTTTTCTCAAAAAATAATGTTTTCCAATGAGGCACATTTTGAACTTGGTGGCTATGTTAATAAACAAAATTGCCGTATCTGGGGTGAGGAAAATCCACGAATTATTCATGAGAAACCTATGCATCCTAAACGAGTTACTGTTTGGTGTGCATTATGGTCAGGTGGCGTAATTGGACGTTACTTCTTTGAGAATGCTGCTGGTGAAGCTGTAACTGTCAATAGTGATCGATATCGTCGAATGATAACCGAATTTTTGTGGCCTGAATTAATGAATATTGATCTAAAGGGTATGTGGTTTCAACAGGATGACGCTACACCTCAGACTGCACACAAATCAATTGATTTATTGTGAGAAATATTTTTTGGACGTGTAATCTCAAGAAATAGTGTTGTTAATTGGCTACCAAGATCATGTGATTTGGCACCGTTAGACTATTTTGTTTGGGGTTATGTGAAAAGTCAGGTTTATAAAAACAATCCACAATCAATTTCTGCTTTGAAAGATAAAATTATTCGAGTCATTGGTGAGATAGAGCCTCAATTATGTCAAAATGTTATTGAAAATTTTAACAAAAGAGTGGACGTCTGTGGATCTGCAAGAGGAGGCCATTTGGCAGCTATTATTTTTCGCATATAAATGTCATAACTGATACTTCAACTACCAATAAAAAGTTTTTGAAAGTGAACAAAAATTATGTGTTTTATTTATTTAAAAAAAAACCGCGAAATTTGAAGCAGCCTTTATAACACACAAAAAAGTATTTGGTATAGAATTTGTTCTATACGGGAAAAAATAAATTTAAAAGATATACGATTTTATTTTTGACTGACTATGTATACACATAGGAAAAATATATTAGGCATTAAGAAAGTTTAGAACACCCAGTATCTCTTTTGTTGTATTACACTGCATCATAAAATTGTCAATAAAATAAATTTAATGCAACTTTAATACTATTATGTCCATTTATGCAGTTGCAGCATCTAATCCGGTTATTTATTTTCGAAATCAATAAGACCATTACGTCACATCTACTGTTCGTTCTTCCCCATTCATTTATCCGGGCGGCCGCCGCCACAATCAAGCTACCGCCATTAAGGAAACAACCACCTCTGGATGGAGCGGACGACGACCAGTTATGCAGTGGCCGTGCCCGGTCGCTCTCGTTTGATCGTCCATCGAAAACAAACGATCGCTCAAGGGGACTTCTTCTTTCAAACGACAGCTATTAAAAATAATTCGGCAATGCGATTCACTTGGCAGCCCGAAGGAATGCGGCTGACCTTCTATATAGTCACACACATACGAGACAAAACATTTTTACAAATACTCAATGATTTTTCGCACATTTGCGATGTTTGTTTTGTACGTTTGTAACGGAGATGTCATCATATTGGGAGTTTATATTCGTAGATACTACGTACGTTTAAAAATATTTTGTATGAAAATTATTCATATGGCAACTTCAATAAGCAGTTCTTTTCTAATACAAGAGCTTTCAGAGTAATTAAGTTAATGGTAATTAAAACAATAAATAAATAATAACAATATTTTATTAATTATATTCTGAGTTCTTTGATAAAACAGGAAAAAATTCTGAAAATATACTTAGATCCGTATAGCATACGCTTAAATTATATTTACGAAAAAGAGTAAAGAAATTTGGTACGTAGACTTCAGTGGTCGTGGTCCATACTATCTGCTTCTGGGCTTCTTGGCTGGAACCGCGTCACTGATATAACTGCCGACGTTTCGTACCCACTCATCGTCGGCAGTTATACCAGTGACGCGGTTCCAGCCCAGAAGCAGAAGATTAAAATAACTTTAACTGGTTTCAATTCGCATAAGTGGTGACCAATAAATTAAATTCATTGAACTTGAAGATGAAAGTATTATATTTGTATGGAATGGTTTGAAGAATTTTGGAAGCAAAGACCAAGCAGCTTCGAGAGCGGAGATGAATATCTTCCATTTGTAGAAACCACATCTTAGCGAACCTTACCATTAGCATAGTATATGGATTGCAGTTTCCTCTTTCACTTTTCAGAATCTGCATTTGGTTTCTTCTTTCAAAATCATATTATTCGTTGAGCTAAAAATGTTCTGTTAATCGATACATTATCATTTTAATAAAGTTTCAGTCGCTGCTCAATAATCTTGGGCCATTAGCATTCCTTAATTATTGGAGAAAATGGCTACCATACGATTTATAACATAGTGCTTATTAATTTCTTCAACACAGTAATGAAAGATGGTTACTTCTGCGAAAGTCTCTAAATACATACATATGTATACTCATATATCAAGCACACGAACACTGTGTATATTATAAAGGTCAACCAATGTATAATTATTAGGATATCTACTGATAACAATCAACAAACTTGCTAATTCTTAAAAATATGCTTTTACGATGTGTTACAGAATTAGTTACTTCTTATGTTCCTTCGTACAAAATAGCTAAGGTAGAACAAAAATATTGCTTCTATACAGGCAAATTATATTGGAATTTTTAAAGAAGACGAGGAGTAGAAAAAAGTCTACTGACAAGACTTTGCTCCATGAAATTGTGAAACTCAAGTATTTCTTATGAAGCTTCTTATGAAAATGGCGAGACAAGAGGAAGGATAAAAACTGTATTTCATTTTATAGCAATAAATCATTTATTGTTTAGCAGCTTCTAGTTTCTAAAAGAGGAGTTTAGTTGTCACACATAGATTTTTTTCTCCCACAATTGGAATTTGTGAATTAATATGAAGCTGTAAAAACCACAAATAGTGTTTCAAATTTCACAGTTTTGTTAAAGAATAAATAAAACAGATAATTTGCATTCACTTTCAAAAACATTTTATAGGTAATTAAAGTACCAGTTATGACATTTATATGCAAAAAATAATATTTGCCAAATGGCCTCTTCTTGCAGCTCCACAGACGTCCACTCTTTTGTTAAAATTTTCAATGACGTTTTGACATAATTGAGGCTCTATCTCACCAATGACACGAATAATTTCATCTTTCAAAGCAGGAATTGATTGTAGATTGTTTTTATAAACCTGACTTTTCACATAACCCCAAAGTAAATAGTCTAACGGTGTCAAATCACATAATCCTGGTAGCCAATTAACATCACTGTTTCTTGAGATTACACATCCAGGAAATTTTTCTCTTAATAAATCAATTGATTTGTGTGCAGTGTGAGGTGTAGCGTCATCCTGTTGAAACCACATATCCTTTAGATCAATATTCATTAATTTAGGCCATAAAAATTCGGTTATCATCCGACAATATCGATCACCATTGACAGTTACAACTTCACCAGCAGCTTTTTCAAAGAAGTAAGGTCCAATGACACCACCCGACCATAATGCTCACCAAACAGTAACTCGTTTAGGATGCATAGGTTTTTCATGAATAATTCGTGTATTTTCCTCACCCCAGATACGGCAATTTTGTTTATTAACATAGCCACCAAGATCAAAATGTGCCTCATTGGAAAACATTATTTTTAGAGAAAAATCAGCTGGTTGTTCATTGATGAATTTGACAAATGAACGACGTTTTAAATGATCTAGTGGCTTCAGTTTCTGTATTATTTGTACCTTCAGAGCTAAATCTTTGCGTAAAATACGCCATGTTGTTGATCCACTATGTCCAAGTTGTTGTGAACGTCGTCTAATGGACATATTAGGATCTTCAGCAACACTTTCACGAACAAAACCAATATTTACTTGTGAACAACCACTACGACTGTATTTTTTCCTTTTTTGGTCTTCCACGGAACCGGTCTCTTGAAATTTTTTAATAATTCGACCAATAGTGCTTTCAGATGGACGATGATGTAAACCATAAAATTCACGTAATTTTCTAAAAACTCTTTTTACAGAACGCTGATTTTCATAAAATAATTCAACAATTTGAACGCGTTGTTGTAACGTGTACGAAACCATTTTTATAAATGTCATACATCACACTTTTTAAATACCCACATACCCAGACAAATTGAGTGCGCCATCTATACTTTATTTATTCTTGAACAAAATGCGCAATTTGAAGCACCTTTTATATATCAGTCAAATATATATGATTTTTTTTTATTTAGACTTTTCTTTACTCAGTTGGTGACGTTCAGTTTGCTTATATTCTTTACCAAAGTCTTCATCACCTCTTCCTTGATCTTCATTTGTTTTTCTAGTTATTTGCATTCTCTTTAACCGGATGATAGTGATGAATGGATTGTTAGATCAATATCGATTCTTTCAAAACAAAATTCTCTTACCTCTGTATGAATTGCAAGATAGATTTGCTAAGGGTTCAGTTAATTATTGATTTGTCGATTTATAATTTTTAAATTTGAACACTACTTTTATTTCTGAAAAATCTGAATGGATATTTGGAAATTTCAGAAGCAGCTCTGAAAAGATAATAATCGTTTTACACAATGTAATGTAAGAAGCAACGTTGGTTCTCCCAGCATGTGAATACTATTCATAAATTCAACCTCAATCTTCACCAGTTTCTTTGGAAAACTCAACATGCAATACTTAACTTTGTCTTTGCGAATCACTTCGATGGTATGAAAATATTTCGCTTAAGCCAAATATAGAAAGTGGAGAAAGAAATCGGAGCATTAAGCTCTTGTAAATAAAACCTCTATGTACGATAACGAAACTCCTCTTTCGAAAACTAGAAGCTACGAAATAATAAATGATTTATTGCTAAAAAATCTAGTTTTTGTCTTTCCTCTTGTCTCGTCATCTTCAATTAACGCTTCATAAAAAATACTTATAAAGTTCGATAAAAAATACTCAGCTTCACTTCGACCTGCGAAAGTAATTCACTATGGATAATGACTTGAGTGTTGAAAATCATTGATAGTAGTCTTATTTGTGTAGCTATGAAATTAACGTGTTTTCATCGGTCGCGAAACGGGGAGGCTTCCTTTACGGCTATTATTGATTAATCTAACTGTAAACCTCATCTATCTTTCATTATAACCCTGGAATGTATGTTTGGATTATTTCAATCTCTTTGCAGGCAACAAGGCGATACTTTTTCCGATAATTGCTTAACTGTCCTAAATTGCTATTTTAGTATAAATGTAACATTTTTACGTCTCATGTCTAAATTATCAGCGAAATTTGTAGATTAGAGTCAGAAAACAGGTATATAATACCACAATTGATACCTTATTGATTCGTATTCTTTCAGATGTTAAACATAAGTACATACATATATCGATAGTAGACCACAACGATTTTCGTCGACAGACATTTGTTTCTCTTTAAAACGTAAAAAAAGCTTTATTTTGATTATCACCAAACAGTTCTTCTAAGGGTACGGTAAGATCCTGAAACAGCTTTCTTAAGGTTCAATCCAATTTTGAAGCAAATTCTTCTTTTTCAGTAAGAGAACTAATCGCCACACCAATAAAACAAAACTTTACAAGAATGTATTCAAGCCAAAAAGAATGCTTATTACTTAATCACTGGAGATTGATATATAACCCCTTGTCACATTAATTTTCGTATTCTGTATACGTGTTTCGACAAATAAGTTGTCATCATCAGCAGATAATTTAAAAGTGTCGCACCTGGTAAACTACGAACTCGGTACGCGATCCGTACCGTTGAGAATCAAAATTTACACTGTATATTCGTTTCACAAGATTTTTAAAAATTGTTTTACTTAAACTAAGATGAATGACATTAAAAAAGGAACACGGACATGACCGATAACTACCTACATGTGATTTATTGCACTATCCCTTTTTCTGTCATTTAGCAGACCGAGAAGAGGCGACATGTTCGGACCCCCATCGAAGTTCAACATATGGCCCCTATTCTTCAAAAGTATTGGGTGCGCAACTAAGTTCTCGCTGTTTTTTTTTTAAGAAAATGCAACTTTATTGTGAAAAAATGTTTACAAATGAATCATTCAAAATATTTCCCATCACTAGCGGCAACTTTTTCCCATCTTTCTGGCAGAGCTCGAATACCGTGACGGTAGAAGTGTTCGTCTTTTGAGACTATCCACGAATCAAGCCATTTTGAGATGTCTTCATGTGAGTGGAACTGCTGATTAGCCAGACCATGTGCTACCGAATGGAACAAGTAATAATCGGACGGCGCAATATCTGGGAAATATGGCGGGTGGGGTAGGACCTCCTATTTGAGCGTTTCTAAGTAGGTTTTAACGGGTTTGGCAACGTCAGGCCGAGCGTTGTCATGCTGTAGAATTACTTTTTCGTGCCTCTGCTCGTATTGTGGCCGCTTTTCGCGCAGTGCTCGGCTCAATCGCATCAATTGAGTTCGATACCGTTCCCCAGTGATGGTTTCGTTCGGTTTCAACAGCTCATAATAAATAACACCGCCCCGGTCCCACCAAGTACACAGCAAAACCTTCGCAGCGTGAATATTCGGCCGAACCAACGATGTAGAAGCATGATCGGGTAGTCCCCATGATTTTGTTCTCTTTGGGTTGCTGTAATGAATCCATTTTTCATCACCCGTAACGATGCGATGAAGAAAACCCTTCCATTTTTGCCGTTGGAGCAGTTGTTCACAGGTGAAAAAACGACGCTCAACGTCTCTGGGCTTCAAATCATAAGGAACCCAAGTTCCTTGTTTTTGAATCATTCCCAACGCATGCAATCGCTGTGAAATCTTTTTGCGTTTGGCACGGATCCTCATCGAGAAATGCCTCCAATTCAGCGTCTTCGAAGGTTTTTGGTCTTCCTTCACGCAACGGTCGTCAACATCGAAATCACCGTCTTTGAAGCGACGGAACCAATCACGGCACGTTGTTTCACTTAGAGCAGCATATCCGAAAACTTTTTGGAGTTCTCGATGCGCTTCAGCCGCCATTTTCTTCGAATCAAAGAATAAAAGCAACACGTCCTGCAAATGACGATTATTTGACACAAAATCAGACATTTTCACACAACCAAAAGAATATGACGCAAAAATAAAATCACTAGTGAGTCAAAGCGGTTTGTTTACCATTTGTTTAAACTTAGTTCATGACGTTTTGGTTATGTCACAATCGACCAGCACTTACTACTGGAGCCATCTCTTGAAAAACAGCGAGAACTTAGTTACGCACCTAATACATACTTTCATACGTATCTAATTCGCGATAATTATACACGTTCTTAATCAAATGCAAGCAATCTGCGTTAACACTATAATTACAATTAAACACATGTTTTACTAAGCTCGATTTTTCCGACCGGTTGATATGTTCTTTATACCGGGTTTCTATCGTCGCTTTGTTTGACCGATGTATTGTTTACTATAATCTAAACATTTAATGCTATATATTCCCGATTTCTTGTTATCCTCGACTTTGTCTTTTGCATTTCCTAAAAGGTATTTTATTGAGTTATTGGACCGAATTGCTTATTACTAGTAAATTTTCTTTCGTACAACCCTGTATATACAACACTTAAATTACGATGCCTTCCACATAAACAAACATTGTGTAAATGTTAATTTTTCAAGTAAATTTTTTTTATGATTTTAAAGAATATGTTTTATGTCAGATTGTTAGGCCTGAGGTCACCACCTACGGTTTACGTCGCAGTGATTCACTTTATAAACACTCGTACTATAACTTCGTGACCCCATTCGCTCCAGTTACAGTACGGAACGTTCGCGATTTTGCCAACTCATTAAAATCGCACGGCTTATATCAATAGTAATAGACCGCAACGCGTATACAATCGAGTAATTCACCTATTCACCGACACTAAAAATTTAAGTATTCAATAACTTAATGCAATGCTCTTTTCCTTTTATTGATTCTATTTTATGCGTGGTGTGCAGGAATGCGTGTAGTAATACTTCGTAATGAATTTCCAATGGTATTTAACGCAATGCCATTATCTTATTTGATTACTAAATGGAGAAACAATTCGGCATCGTTCCAAATTCTATCCGTGCATGATAAATTGAAAATTTGTCCTTGTAGGCTATTAGAGGCAGTTTTGTACAGACATAGCACACCAGAAACGTATGTACAAAAGAGAAATATTATTTATTACTATGTGTTTTATCATTGTGGGCCAATAACATCATATACAGGCCGATTTAAAACGTGTATAAACGACTAATCTCGGCCTATAAATTTAGTTAATTTAGGATATTTGCTTTGAAAGTTACAGCAGTGTGAATATGTGTCTACAGGGAGTATATTTATTTTTTAAAGAACCAAACTTCTTTGAAATTTTGACTGCAATCTGTAGCTGGGTTGAACAATTTAGACATGATAATACTAGTATAGAAGATGATGTACGTGCGACCAGAGCTATTAAAAATTGCAACTATTTTGGAAATTATCGATATTAAATCATTTTTAAATGATTGAAATATTAATTTCAAGGAGATATATAGCAGCATCTTGAGCACATTAACTGCACGCGATCATCGCATTTTACAGATAGACTGGATGTGTCCAAACCGCTAAGTGTCAGGAGTGCCAAGAAGGTCGAAGATATACATATATGTATATAGATATACCAGGTAGACCGGAATGTCATTACCAGTTTTTCTAACAGATGTCGCTAGGCTTAAGTATGCAATGTTATGGTTTAACACATATATTATTTTATTCTACTAATATGCTCCAACCATAAAAACATATGAGGCGTGGTTTCAACAATTCAAAAGTGGTGATTTCGCTATGCAAGGTAAAGAACGTTCTGGTAGACCGAAAAAGATTGAAAACACGAAACTTCAAGAGTTATTGGATGAAGACCCAACCCAAACTGAAAAACAATTGGCAGAAGCGTTAAATATGGCTCAAGAAACGATTAGAGACCGATTACGAGCAATGGGAAAAGCCCAAAAGATGGGAAGTGGGTGTCACATCAATTGAATGCCAGGCAAATGGAAAATCGAAAAATCGTCTGTGAAATGCTGTTTTAAAGATATGATCGGAAGTAATTTCTGCATCAAATAGTGACGGGTGATGAAAAATGGATTTATTTTGAAAACCCTAAGTACAAAAAATCATGGTTATCACCTGACGAAGCTGGCCCATCAACTCCAAGGCGAATCGTCGCATGGTCGCATGGCAATGCTCTGTGTTTGGGGGAATAAATGTGGCGTGGTGTATTATGAATTGTTGAAACCTGATGAAACATGTAATACTGATCGCTACTGACAACAATTTATTAATTTAAACCATTTATTGGTAGAAAAACCTCCAGAATGGGCTCGAAGACACGGTAAAGTGATTTTACAGCACGTCGTCTCATACAGCAGAACCGGTCAAGGAAGCATTGAAAGCACTTTGATGGGACATAATATTGCACGCGCTTGCTGAGCAGCATTTCGCCAATTTCGAAGAAGTTAGAAAATGGCAGGATGAATGGTTTTGATCAAAGGACAAACAGTTTTTTTGGGATGGCATCCATAAATTGCCTGAAATGCGACGATTTGGCATTGGAGTCGATGGGCCAGCTTCGCCAAGTGATCCATGATTTTTTGCACTTAGGGTTTTCGAAATAAATCCATTTTTCACCACCCGTCACTATTCGGTGCAAAAATTACTTCTTACTTCATACCTTTGACGCAGCATTTCACAGACGATTTTCAGTTTTCCATTTGCCTGTCATTCTATTAATGTGGCTGCCATTTGCAATCTTTTGGGTTTTTCCCATTGCTATATATATATATATATATATATATATACTCTAAAAACGTTTATTATATTCATTTCAGGTACTTACCTAAGCAGAAAACATACAAATATTTAAATGTAGACACCGTGGTATGTGTTCAAGGTTTAAAAGGATTATTATACCCCACTTTATCATACATAAGCATTTTTCTTAAGAAGAAGAGCCACTTCGGTAGCTCAATATTAAATACTATAGACATTTCACGCCTTGATATGTCGAATGATTAATTTAATTTACCCATCAAGTAAATATCATCAATTCCATTTTCATTTATCCTTCATATAATCGCTCATTAATATTCTATAATACAAACGCGTATATATTATAAATTTCTATTCACATGCACCACGGTCACAATCAAAGCCAACTTTCTCCACAGTTTCTTCATAATACAAAACAAAGGACACTCATGACAGACATTTAGCTACAATAACAGTTTGAATATTTTCATTTGTTAGATAAGTATGTTTATATGTTTGTTTTTTAAATTGTTAAATATAATTTGCTAATCTAATATTTCAAGGATTCTGTCGAGAAAAAAGGAGGTAATATACAATGTACTTATATATTTATCTACGTTCTTACGTAAATGAAATATTTTCAAGTTACTGGAATTTTAGCAATACTTAATAGACACTTTTAAAAGGATTTGTGGTTTGTTATCACTTTCGGACTTCCTAATTGAACTGTAGATAAACGTGAGGAATTATAAGGTATTTTAAAATAATGCATTTGAAAATATCTATGTACATCACGGCTCAAAATTCTTACAAAATAATATATAGAAAATTATTGAAGGCATTTAGTCCTATTTACAGTATTAACTCGTTTATTCTTCATATGTATCTAGATTCTCCAATTTTTTTCATTGTATTACCAGACTTGTCTTCCTTCCTATTTGTCTTCTTCATAATTTTTTGACGCCCTCTCGTAGATTCTTGTTTAATAGCTAATGCATCTTGCACTCTACGACTTGAAAATTTCACTACATTCGGTTTACTATAAAATTCTCCTAATTCTTGATATAATATTTAGATTTTAGAATTCAATCCAATGGTATTCATTATTTATTATTTTTCCCGCTGGGTATGTCATTCCATCCTATTCGAAAGTGAAGTTATTCATTTATAGAAGAAATTCTTGTTAAAATATTTTTCATTATTTATAATTCCATCTAAATTCTTCTTAATTCTTTAAAAGACACCAGAATTAACAATAGGAATTAAAACTGCGATTCATTTCGTTGCGATCTCCGACGTAACTACGCAAACGTATGGACAGGCGCTGTCGAATACCTTTTTTTCCTAGTTCTTGATTTATGATTCTCAATATCATCTAGAACTGCCCCCATCCTCCCCCATCATCTTCGATCTTCTTTCTTTCGACTCGAAATTTTATATTTTTCCAACAATTTCCACAATATCTACTAAAGCCAATTCATTTTATTCTTCCTTGCCAACGTTATATTGTAGTTTCTCCTCATTTCGTATCTTCTCCACGACGTTTTTGTTTCCGGTGTATTTATATTTGACCTAATATTTTATTCATAATCTAGATTTCGTGCATGGTTTCATAAGCAAAGAAGCACCCTACTCATCATACCTGGTGACAAATTTGGCTGAAAAAAGTAATGGGTGAAACTATTACCACACTATAGCCCGCCATTTTAACAGTTGTCATGACTCAGCCTGTAACTACTTGACAGATGACAAGCAAAAACCACGCCATTAACAATGGAAAGATATATGCTTCAACAATGCATTGAAATTATTAAAATTCACTACCAAAATGGTAACAATTTCGCCACCTTACGCATAACTAAAGCATTTTTAGGTCATCGTGAAGCACCTTCTCGGCCAGCAATTGTGAAACTGATGGAAAAATTTTAACTGTTGGGACAAGTTAATGATGTGAAGAATCGAACTCGTACACGTCGCTCAAGAACAACTGAGAATATTGCTGTTGTAGCCCATAGTGTTGAGGAAAACCCAGATTCGTCCATTTCTCGTCGATCTTTGAAATTGGGCATTCCACAAACGACATTACACCGTATTTTGTATTTTGGGGCTAGGAAACCCCAAGAATTATTGTTGAAAAGCCTCTCCATCCTCAACGTGTGACTCGTTTGGTACGGCTTTTGGTCTGGCGGGGTCATTGGACCTTACTTTTTCGAAAATGAGGCTGGAGCAACTGTTACGGTAAATGGATTGCGCTATCGAACGATGATTAATGATTTTGTATGGCCGGAATTGGATGATATTGATGTGGGCGACGTTTCTTTTCAACAAGACGGCGCTACGTGCCACACAAGTAACGATACCATCGCTCTTTTGCGTGAAAAGTTTCCTGACCACGTTATTTCTCGAAGAGGCGATCACAATTGGCCACCGAGATCTTGTGATTTAACACCTTTAGACTTTTTTCTTTAAGGCTACGTGAAAGATAAGGTCTATGCCAATGGTCTACAAACGATTCAAGACCTCAAAGATGAAATTCGTAGCTGATGTTGTTTTCCGTTATTAATGGCATTCCCTCCTCTTTACAATTAAAATACATATCAAAATGAAATCTTTTATTGGAAGATCCTTTATAATAACTAACCAATATTCTACTAATGTGCTGACACATTTTGATGTTGAATTGACGAAAGAACGTCCGCTTCTATTCAGAAAAAATTTTATTCTATTGAGCGCACTCTCATTCATCTGCTATAGCAACTGCTAAATTTACCGAATTAGTATACTAACTACTGTCCCATCTACTATGTACGCCAGACGTAGCTCCGGGTTTGCTTGTTACCAAACTTGAAGAAAATGGCTTGCTGGAAAAAACTCAGAAGAAATGAAATTTGACAACCTTTGGAAAAATTACTTTTTAGACGCTTTAAAAAATTGGAAAGTCCCTGGAGTAAGTATATAGAATTGGAAGGAAGTTATGTTGAAAAATACAATATATTTTTACCTCAAAGTAAGTATTTCATTGAAAATTTACTCTGCGATCAAATCACCTTTATATTTTTAGTCCAGAACATTTTAAAAGAACACTGCACCCTCGAGAAGTACATTCATATGTCAAATAGCCAAAAATCATAATGAACTTTTAAGTAAAAACAATATACACACATATAGAAATATATACATAGAAGAGAACGTAGGTGGCCGAGCGATTTGATTGCGTATTTTTCACTCCATCAATTCAAATTACATAAGAACGGGTGCAGTCGTTTGTTACCCAACGGTGTCACCGGTCTATTGTATGTATGTATACACGGTGTATATCGAACAGCGACTAGGTATCTATAATACCAGTACACACGGAGAACGTCAAGAATTTTTATGTATAAAATTGTTATGTTGATGACCTAAAACATTAGGCTGAACGGATTATACCTACGACCACATAGCAGCGGTGTTATATGCTACGGTTCTGTGAGCCGGTAGCTGAGTAGTACGTGCGGCCAAGAAACGTGACCGAAAACTTATTTCCACTTCGTCAAGACAATTATTACGATATTGGTTTTTGTCTTTGATGATTTATATCTTTGGTAGAACTGTGTGTGAATAGATTAACGTACGTGTGTATGTATTCGTGTCTTACATCTATACATGCTAGAGGTGACTTTTTCGTATATACGAAGCTATTATTACGTATACGTTACGTAAAAATTAGAGGTTACATAAATTGGAATTACTCAACAATTCTATAGATAGTTGTTTTACTTTAGGACGTCCGAATTTAAGAAGGAATGTCGTTTAAATGTTTCGTCGTCCATTCATAACTGGTTAGTGTCCGTATTTGCTCTCTCTGGTTTAAATATCAATTGTATGAACCAATTACTGTATCGTAAAATGTCAAAATTAGACTAGTATTACTTGTGATGTAAATTGCGTCACCCTCTTAATTTAGAAAAAATTCGTTAGAATTTTATCTACAAGAATCTCTTTATATTATTATGCTCTAAAAGTGCTGCAGCTTTTCTACCGCGGTTTACAGAATCTATAAAATCTAAACTCTAATAAAAACATTGTCGTCACCGTAAGTGGAAGTCATCGGAAATGATTCACCATGATTCCACGGGCTGAGAAGCATTGTGGAAATCGAAATGCATGATGCTCATAGAAGCTATTTGTGCAACATTAAAGACAATATTATAGTTTTTATTATAGCGCGACGTATACAGGGTGAGCATTTGTTGATCTACGGAATGAATGTCCGAGTGAACGAATTGAGTGGAGAAGTTACCGGGTTATCTATTGTTACAGAGGCCCAAAATCCCAAAGAAGAAGAGGCGGCGGAGAGATTCTACCGGGAAGAGGAAGGTCAGGACTGGCGAGCGGAGACAAGACGACGGTTAAGAACGATTCATCGGCCTCTTGGCCTGAAGGGATGTGTAAGAATGAATATTGGACATTTTAGTGAATGAAGTTTATAAGGAGTGAACTTCTTCCGCAGGGTAGGAGCGGAATTGTGAATAATATTTGAGCAGGACGCGGGCTAGGCCCCATTTAGAACTTTACACAAGACTAGTTTAGATTTAGATAGTTAGTTTTGTAGTAAGTAAAGATTAAGGTTAGGTTACATCCGGTGTAGTGCCACAGGCGGAGCACCGGACTGTAGGATAATTATTGTTAATTACTTAAGTTTTTCTAAATAAAGAGCTGAACTTAATCTTTTTAGCAGTTTGTATAATATACATAGGTCTAAGGTCTCTAGTAATCCTGGCAAATTATTGATGCATTTACTAGATTTATTCGTTGGTCTATATGCCATCTGAATACGAAAATCAATTTTACCTATGCCTCTTGAGCGGACATCATGACGTACATGAAATGACCGAAAAATAAGTTTACAGGTAGGTGATGATGATGGCATTTCTGGTTCTTTAATTAAAGATTGTGCATATATTCTTGCGAAACCTATGGTGAACATAATCACCATTAGCCTTAAACCATTAGAACTTCCGACTTTTTGAAAGGTTTCAAGAATTCGTCTTGTATTCAAGAAAAGTGATGTGATTGATGTAACAAACCACACAACTATTTTCATTCTGCCCAATTTTCCTAAGGTTTTAGAAATGTTTCTTTATACGATTATGAATACTACTTGCCCCTACATTTCTTCTAATGAACATGGATTTTTTACTGGTAGATCCACGATCACAAAATTAGTTATTATCACTAAAGAAATTACTAAAACAATGGATCGTAGCGAACATATAGATGTGGTCTGTACTGATTTTAGTCTACTTGTTGATACTACAGCGTATGCTATTTTACTTAAAAGACTATGTGCTTATGGTTTTACAAATTCGTCATTGCTATATATGTTCTAATGCATAGCTACTTCCTCCATTGGCTAAACTGTGTATATTTCAATGGTTTCAAATCTAAAACATTCAGATCAATTTTCGGAGTGCCGCAAAACCCAAACCTAGGGCTATTATTAGCTAATTTATTCGCTAGTGGTCTTTTGCTGTTTATTACGGGTTGAGTATTAGCGTATGCGGATGATTTAAAAGCTTTACCAAACGGTTAACTTAAGTTTTAATTTTAAATTTCAAATTGGAATAGTAATTTATTAATAAATTGGCAGTAAAAGTTAACAAATGTTGTTACACCACAATTACTAGAAAAGTGAGATACGTCGAGTCTTTGTATTATATCAGGGAATCGCTAACCTTGACAGTGGATTGAGCTTTGTGACTTTGGACCATATTGATACCAGTAACATCTGTACTTTACTATGGTAGATCTTTAGGAATCTCTCGGAAGTTTCGAAATGTAGGCACGTTAATACCTCTACAATGCTGTTATTCACAGGAGATTTGAGTATTGATCGGTTATACGGTACATATGTTATAAAGTACACTACTACAGCTTAGAAAGAATTCAGAAAATAATTTTAAATGCTTGGCATTAGAGTGGATGGCATTTATCTCCCTCTCTTGGGGAATGGATACATATCTTATTACATTTTATATCTCGACGTCGTGGAGTAATGCCATGGTCACTTTTATTTAATGTTATGTACTATATTTGATGTAGGGCTCATGTATTTTGATTTATGTTGTATAGTGGATGCTTATCCGTTGGGAAGTAATAAATATTATTATTATAATTACATATAGAAAAAACAAAGGTGATTTTGATGGAGCCTGTGGTTGTATCGCACTTTTTGAAATGCCTGCTATGTCTGCTAGCTCGCGCACTTTTAGTCGAAGATCATACAGTAGCCCTTTGTGGATTTTCTTCATCATTTCTGGAGTCGTCACCTCATTTGGTTGACCACTGCGATGCTCGTCTTGGCAGCTCATTCGACCTCGTTTAAACTCTGCTACTCAATATTCCACTGTTGTAAACGAAGGAGCAGACTCACCCAGTGTAGACCAGTTCAGCTTTTATAACGGTTGGGCTGAGGCCTTTCAAATAAAAATATTGTATCACGTAACGATGACCAATTTCTCCATTTTTATAGATTCACTGAAAACGTTCACTATTGGTGGCTGCCAAAGAAATACTAAACAACGTGGCGTCTTCAAACTTGAAACATATGCTTTATAGATTGTGCACTTTCTAATACCTATTTCAGGCCAGGTAGTTATGGGGCCACCCTCGTATATTCAAAATGCATCTGCGCCTACGATGGAAGTCTGATATCCCTAAGTATACCTACTTAATTAAAAACGAACCTTTTAAATTTGTTTTCTATTAAATATACCACAAGAACTGCAATATTATTAACATTTGCTAAGTCTAAGAATGTATCTCTCAAACAATTTGTGTAATAAACGAACCATGTTCTATTTTCCCCGAAATTCCAAATTTTGTACCATTATTAGGATGACGCAAATATATTTTTTTACTAAGGAATTATTCCAATTAAATATTAAATATGCATATTTGGTTTGAATAATTCAATTGCACGTAAGTGGATCTCTGTAAATAATCTATAAACATTAAATGCAAATGAGTTTTGTTAGAATTAACAGGAAATACCTATTACATAAAATGAATTTTTCTGATTCTTAATTATCCATGTCTTCAAATTTAAAAATAAATGGGAAACACGTTCTATTATTTATTTTATATGATGGAATTTCATTATAAACGAGTAGTGGCCGTGGACTGATGTCACTGAGGCGGATACCGGAGCGAAAACTTATTTACAATTAATATGGATGTTTGCACAAAAAATTATTGCGTTTCAAGAAATCTAGATTATTGACCAACGAAATGTTTTTGTCAAGATTTGTCTCTAACTAAATGCTACACATAAAGCAGGGCAGAAGTAGTAAAAGTTTATGATAAAATCCTATAAATGTTGCTACCGACAAAAGAGACTTAAAGGAAGCTGAATTTTATTTGAGAATCGCTACGAAGAAACAATTTTTACTTAAACAAGAAGAAGATTTTAATTGAATGCTACAGCTTGCAGATTGAATTCCTAAACAATGGAAGTGTTTTGATTTTGATGGTTTGGAGCTATTCATTTGCATTTGTTTAAAATGGAAAGGAATATTAAGGAATGACAATTACAAACATATTTTTGAAAATCAAATTATTTCCTTAGTAATTAAAATTATTGAAGAAGCTTTGTGTTTTAACACAACGGGTCCGAAAGACATCTTTAAATTATAGAAAAATTATTTAAAATATAATGTAACAGACAATTCAATTATTTGACGAATTTGAACTTAACAACTTCAAATATGTGGGGTATATATTTTTATAAGAGGCACCATAGTAGTGTGTATCTAACCAGATTCTCCGTTTCTAACATTTCGACCTAAAAGCTTACTGTGCGATTTACAATGTCCACGTTAGTACCCTAGTAGCCTGTAATAGATTGAACAAGCAACAGGGCGAGATCAATTTTCTGCTACTACTCTGATTATACTTTCAGTTGCCAAATAAAAGATTATCATATGATCCAATGTCCCACTATCACACAGTAAATGTTTTGCTGTTTCGGATTCCTTATTGCGAATTCGGTACCTAAGATCCTTTTCATACAATTAATCTGATATATCAGACTACTGCATAAATTTTTAACGTTTTTAGTTCATGTCATGGGAAGGTCTCGAAAAAAGTTATTTTAATGTCGTCTGATTGTTTAATTGAATAGCTTTTAAATTTATGAATTTGTGCAAAAATTGTTCTATTTCAGACAAAAAGAAATGGTCAAGTAGAAAGTTTGAGTTTAATAGCGGAGGAATGTATCGGGAGCTGATAGAATTACTTATGCTATTTACAGAACAGAAATGGTTTTCTACATTTCAAGAGAATCATTTTGATATCGACGTTCAGGAAGGCTATCGGACTTCGTTGATGATCTGCGCCAATCAATTCAAAAATTGGCCCATATGATGAATTGTAATCAATCGACCGCAATATGACATTTGGACTTTACGGGTGAAGTTCAAAAACTGGATGGTTTGTTGCCGCATATTTTGAGCAAAAACAACAAGAACCAGTCTATGAATATTTGTGCCTTTAGCTCATCCACAACAATGATCATTTTTGTTGCACATTGTTATTGGCGACTAAAAATGGTGTCTTCACATTAACATTAAGAGCACAAAAAAATAGTTCAGCCCAAATATAAAGGCAACTTCCCGAGCAATAACTGATATTTATTCTCGTAAGTTGATATTGTGTATCTAGTGAGACAAAGAGGACATAGTCTGAGGGAGAATGTAACCATCACTGAAATATACTGTCAACAACTTCGTAGGTTTGGTACTAAGAATAAAGGCTGAGAAAATATTGAGTCGTTTCGCAACATGTTAACGCTCGCCCTCATATTGTTAACATTCCAAAAGCAGCTCTTCAAGAACTCGTTTGGAAGGTCATTCCATATCCATTCTATTCTCCTGATCTCACTCTGTCATATTTCCATCTCTTTCGCCCTCTATGAAATACCTTTCAAGGAACCTCGATAAAGGTGTTACGCTTCAAAATTACCTTGACGACTTCTTCATTTCGAAGCCACTGGGTTCTTTTAGGTATGGAATCAAAAAATTGACAGATCGTTGGGAGACAATAGTAAATATTGGATTCATTAGTTCATATACTTTTGTTAAGTTAATAATACATTCATAAACTTTGAGTATAAAGGAAAGCACTACAAATTTATGCATCACTCTAATGGATGTTCTTTTACTGACGTATGGCCGGTTATAAAGCTCACGATAATTCATAATTGGTTTTGCACAAGATCGACAGTTTTTTAGCTCTTTTCTGAGATAAATTTCTTGTTATACTTTTGTCTGGATGCATTTGCTTGATGTCTTTTTCGGATCCACCAGACTTTTAGTTACTTTCGAAGTTAACTCTGATTCAATAAATCTAATTCTTGCTCCTCACCTAGAGACTTAATTAACTATGTCTTGGTATCCAAATTAAGTATATATTGATCTGCCAGCTTCCATAGTTCAGAACTTTCCAATACCAATGTTGATGTCTTTGGTTTTGTCATGTATCAAGATGAAATAAAGTGATTTAATTATTTTACTGAACGTATTGTACTTTATAAAATATGTTTTATATCGTTTTTCGTTTCATCTTATTTCATTTTTCAATTATACTTTTTGTTTAAATATACAAAAAATACGACGTAGAAAAATTAAAAGGCTACAGCTCAGGCAATCGAGTAAGTATATTCGACATTCTGTTGTAACAATCAACTGTTGACACCGCTCCTAAAAGTAAAATTTATGGTGATGTTTGCAACCACTATTATTGAGACTGCAAAGACATTCCAAAACTTGATAAATATTACGTTTCTATGACGCATATTTATATTGCAAACATCAGTAAGATACGTTATCTTGTATGTAAAAATAACTTTTCCATTTTTGAAAAATAATATATGTATAACAGAATAACTGAATGCAATGCAGCAATGGTTAAACGAACTATTATATATTCTGTTGACGAAAAAAACATAAATTTTGTATAAAACGTTATCATCTTTGGACACGTCTGTTTATATGATTAGTAATGCTTTGTTGGTTGTTTTCTTAGCAGTGCGGGGACCGGAGATCTAGAAAAACCGATGGTATTTTGCGCCAAAGAAAATTATAGACGAATACTGGAAGAGAACGCTGTGACATCTTGGGCGAACTTCGTGTTTGTGCATGATAACGATCCCAAACATACAGCACGAATCTGGCAGAGTCCTAATTTGCACCCCATCGAATTACTATGGGATGAGCTTGATAGACGAATAAGAAAATTATGTCCAACTTCTCTGGTGACTTCACCAAACCTAGTCGGGCAACATTTCCGGTGAAACTTTAACATATTACAAGCCAAAGGAGGCTATTTCAATAAGCAAAAGATATTAATGAGAACGTTTTGTTTTATTTTTTTGTTATTCCTTTTTATTTATTTATGTTTTTATTTCTACTACCGTTTTTATTCATGTTTGTAATAATTCATTATTTGCTTTTACGGCCAAAATATGGAAGTAAAAGCAACTGGTTTTTTAGTAAAGTATTTTCTGAAAAGAATGTTCAATATTTCGTTCAGCGACTTTTAAATAGAGAAAATTTTATACAAAAATTGCTTTGGAAAATCTTGGAAGAAAGAAAATATTTAATCTATAAATTTTCAAGGCTTACGAATGTAGCCGTTTATATTTCGGGAATAGCAAACAAAAAAAAATTTTTTATTATCGAAAATAGTTTTATCGCTTTTCAAAATACTCTCCTTGAAAATGCACATTTGCATTCGTTTAATCCAATCCGAAAAGCATTGCTGCCACTGTGAAGGCGGTATCTCCAAAATATGAGTTTTGAATGCCTCAACTGCCTCTTCCGGCGTAGAAAATCGCTGACTACGAAGTTTATTCTTCACGTGTGGGTACAAAAAGTAATCACAGGGTGCTGATCAGGACTGTACCTCGGAGGGCTCATCAATTAAATGTTTTGCCCGGTCAAATATTCAATTATTTGAACCGACCTGTGAGAGCTCGCATTGTCGTGATAGAGAATGATCTGCCGTTTTCATTTTGTTTTCCTTATTTCTTCAAAAACTTTCGCGAACAAATAATTGTGTACCATTCGGAATTGCCCGTTCTACAACTCTCAAAAGGCACGGCACGGTTGTAACGTGACCGGTTTTTCCGAAAAAACAGGGGACCATTTGTTTTGCTGTGCTACGAGCGCAAACAACTTCTGTTGGTTTTGGCTTATCTTGGAATACCCACACAGTCGACTGCTGTTTACTATCGGGCTCAGATGTATAGATCCGAGATTCATCACCTGTGACGTCTTTATAAATGTTTTTTAGAGCACCGCCATTGTCTTTTTTGTGCATTTTTCGACACCAATCGACGCGAGTCCTTTTTTGAGCGGTTGTCAAATTATGTGGTATTCAACGTGAACATAGCTTCTTAACGGCTAAATGTTCATGCAGGATCTTATGCACGTTGGGGTTACTAATACCTAGAGATGCCTCGATCGGTCTTGCATTATCAATTCAGATATTGTATTAATGTTTTCTGACACAACAACATTTGTGGAACGACCTTCACGAAATTCATCGACCAAAGAACGCCGTCCAAGATTGAATTTACTATACCAACGATATACTGTAGTTTTCTATGGTGCTTCATCACCATATAAAGAATTCAGCTCGATGCATTCTTGTTGAGATAATCCACGCCGAAAGTTATGCAAAATAATTGCACGAAAATGTTTGCGAATTAATTCCATTTTTTCGCTGACATAAAATTTTCAAGTTACTGTCAACAACAGAAATAGCGACCGGATAATAAAACTGTGTAGGTAAATATATTGTCAAAAATGACAAACTTCACGATGCAATCATCAGATCGGAGGCAACACTACCAGTGTTGCCAGTTCCCGAAATATAAACGGCTACCCTCGTACCTACCAATACTGGGAGGTACTGAAACAACTCTAAAGCAAGTCAATTAATACAATATTTTTCGAATTCTATAAACACATTTCGATAACTAGCTTATCATCATCAGCAGATAACCACAATGTCACATTTAGAAGCATAGCAAAATCAGCACAAAGGTAAAGTCCGTATAAGGCTTATAATGTCGAAAGTCAAACACGCACTGTGCGTGTGTTCGATAAACACGTACGGATTTTGCCGTGATTCCAGGTGCAACACGGTAATTGATTATCCGTTGATGATGACAACTTATATGTCGAAATGCGTATACAGAATACGAAAATTATTGTGGAAAGGTATTATATTAACCTTAATTGCTTAATTTAATCAACCACAGCCTCAATTAAAATTTACGCTTTGAATTCTAAAGCATTTTATTTTCCAATTTGATTTTTTTTTAGATTTAGTTTACAAATAGAAATTCCTTGTTTTTCCATTCTTTAATGAAATATAAAGTTTTCTTGTCAATAATAAGTTTTATTTAATTTTCGTCTTATTAAATGCAAATTGCATATGCATTATTCATATTCTGGTAATAAATTTTGCTTCAAAATACTTTTTAAGTTATTTTTCTTGTCCCATTATGTACCACTGGGTGGTATATTTCGAGACAAATGGTATACATTACAATAGAACAACTGGCTGTTCCTACACATCTTTCTTGCTCAGTTAATGAAGTATATAAATAAGCCGAAATAACATATTTTTAAGATGTAGAAAGAAAATAAAAAAGTTATGCCACCTTCCCCTATATATGGTTAAAACATTTCGTAACTCAACTGTTCGTCACAATTGATTTTTTGTTTGAAAAATTGTGCCTTATTAAATTGCGAAATTTCTGTGCCATGTTAATAGCGACTTGTGAATGGCAAGCAATGCTTTTGTATCGCGCCAATTTAGTTCAACTCCTTTCACAGGAACTATGTGAATTATGTACGTACATCACATGCAAACAAACTGAAAGACATGAGCCGCTCGTTCGGTGACTGTGTATATACATACCTACAATTAGAATGTTTTAGAATTGTGTAATGCGCCAGAAATAAAAGAAAATCGAAAATCTAATGAATGCGACGTCAGATTTAATAGACAGAATTCCGTTCTTCTTCGCGGTGGGATAGATTTCTAATGCGCTCGGAACGCGTCTCTCATCGACCATTTCTCTGACGACTAGAGAGCATAACAACGGATAAGGATGGTAGATTTCTTCAGATATATAACCTCCGACGCTTACGTTGTGTTTCAACGGTCAAATGCTCAACATTCCATTACTATCAATTTCTAATTGCATTAATTGGTCTTAATTGGTTGAAAAAACGGGCCGGCACGATTTCTGGTACGGTTAAAATGAATGCTACTGCGCTCGGAATGCGTTCCTGATAAATTAAATCTAATACAAGATACAATCAAAAAGGTTCTTGACCAATAAAACGCGATCTATAATTTTAAAATTGGTTTTCGAAGAATATAGTAGTAACAATGAAAAACATAGCTTAAAAAATCTAGTTAAAAATACATTGAACAAACATACTTCAAGAAATTTTAAAAGAAATATGGTGTCATATACCGGTTACAAAATTGAAAGTACTTATTATACCGATGAATATGAAATGCTGATTTTCTTTTTCTTTCGTGGAGAAATGATGTGTAATATCGTGCGATGTTTGTGGTAAAAAGAGAAATTTATAGTGTGAGTGAGTCAAATGGTCTTTGTAACACGTGAAAGCAGAAACTACACCGTCCGAGTACTTAGTATTTTTTAATGCCACAAGATGTCAGTAAAATATGCTTCGTAGTATAATATTAATATAGTCAAAGAAACAACTAAGGCCCAATAAAGCAATGATAACGATGATCGTTTCGCACAATCCAGAATTCGTCAAACAGTCTGCCTTTGTTCGGTACTTTTACGCACCCGTTTGGTATTATTATTGAAACGATAAAGAAATGAAAGAACTAGATGTCCATCTTACGGACATTTGCGAAAGTATTCATGTCGCTTTTGCAACACTATAATAAAATATTTACTACCATGCATACAGCGACGAGGGCATATAAACTATGAATGTAAAGATGGAAATAACACACCAACCACAGCCTATAAGATACTGAATTTATAGTACGACCATCATATGCAAACTGTACTTGTTCCATGTCTCGAAACCTTAGGCGACAGAGAAATTTTAGTGAAATAAATCCAACAATTGAAACTATAAAATTGTACAACTTTCACTACATTTATCAAACTCATTTTCTTCATTTTCATTCTTATTATAATGGGTGCTTTTTAAGCTGCATGAGAAATATCGATATTGGTAAATATGCTTTGACAGATGATAATGTCAAACTGTGTTGATATTCTGTTCAGTAAGGTTTGACAAGTCATCATGAATCGTTTAACGCTACAACGCTTCCAAATTGTGGAAATTTATTTTGAAAAAAATAAATCTATTCACAGAGCACTTCGTCCATTTTACGGTCAACATAGTCGGCCTAGTGAGCAAGCAATTCGTGCAGTTATTGATCGTTTTCGCACTAATTTTACTCTTCTCGATTCAAAACTATCAACAAGACAAAGAACTGTGCGTACCAAAGAGAATATTGCTGCTGTAGCGTGAAGTATTGAAAAAGACGCCGTAATGCCGATTCGTCCTCTTTCTCAACTTGTTAACCTTTGTCCTTCGACTACGTAATTTTACGTAAGGATCTTGGCTTACGTGCCTATAAAATACAGCTAGTGCAAGAATTTAAGCCAAACGACAATCGTTTGCGTCGCATCTTTACTGATTGGACTCATTTGAAACTGGCCGAAGAAAAGGATTTTTATCCAAGAATTGTATTTAGTGATGAATCTCATTTCTGGTTAAATCGCTACGTCAATAAGCAAAATTGCTTCCAGAAATGGTGCAGAAAATCCACAATGCGGTATTGGATGATCGTCGACTGAAAGTGCGCTAGCTAGCAGACATAGTAGGCATTTCAAAAAGTGCGGTATATGCGCATATTATCTAAAAATTTTGACATGAGAAAGCTGTGTGCAAGATAGGTGCCGCGTTTGCTCACACTCGAGCAGAAACGGTGTCGTGAAGATGTTTCAACTGAATGTTTAGCGAAGTTTTACAGCAACGAAACAGAATTTTTGCGCCGTTTCATAACCATGGATGAAACATGGGCCCATCACTTCACACCCAAGACAAAACAAGAATCAAAACATTGGACTCAAAAGGGAGAACCGGCTCCAAAGAAAGTGAAGACCGTTTCATCTGCAGGCAAGGTCATGACATCGGTTTTTTGGGACGCGCGTGAAATAATTATCACTGATTATCTTGAAAAAAGGAAAAACTATCAACGGCGAGTATTATGCGAACTTATTGCAACGTTTGAGCGAAGAAATCAAGCCAAAACGGCCGCATTTGGCTAAGAAGAAAGTGTTGTTTCATCAAGACAATGCACCAGCTCACAAATCCGTTCTTGCAATGGCCAAAATTAATGAATTAAAGTTTGCCAGATTTAGCCCCCTCGGGTTATTTTCTGTTCCCAAACATGAAAAAAATGGCTCAGTAGTCAAAGATTTTCCAGCGATGAAGCACTGATGTCGGCAGTTAATGGCTATTTTGAGGAGCAAGACAGTTCTTATTATAAAAAGGGTATCGAACTTATTGAACATCGCTGGGAAAAGTGTATAGAGCTGAAAGGAGATTATGTTGAAAAATAAATAATTTCTTTCCAAAATTTTTGTGTTTTCTTTATTGGGTCGGGTACTTCTGGGACCACCCCGGTATATTTCTTTATCTTCCCTTTTGTCAATTTCTATCTGATCTTCGTTCTATAATTTTCCTCACTTATTTGCTTTTTTATGCCTGTCTGTATACATTTATCTCTATCTTATCCCATTAGCATTTCATTAATGTGGTATGTATATCGACGTGTAACTTTCTTATTATTTCTCTTCACGTTTATAAAAAAAAATTAAGCGAAGTAAGACAAATGCTGTACTTCAAAATACCGTTTCCCAGAAATGTCTAAGTTTTTTTACTAACTAGTTCTCTTTTAATTTATAAAAGAGAATTGAAGACAAATAAGAGACGAAACGAAATTCTTTAAAGTTATCTTGTCCCAAAAAGTCTAAACTATTGGTAAGGTATTTCTACTTTAATTTATAGTATAGTAAGAGAACGCGTAGCCGCTACAATACAACAATAGATTTAATAAGGTTTTCTAAAGTATGATTTAAAAAACCTTATTTTCCTGTCGTATATCGTATTGCCATATGATGAAGGAAACAACCCATCACATATAACTTCAAATACCACGAAAACTATTCGCAATAATTCATTTAAAACTAGCTTTTTTAATTTTCTTCGTATCTCTCCGGATTCTTTACTTTTCTTAATTTAAGTTACTTAAGTTTTTATGTAGCTATAATACAAGATCGTATATGTCATGTTATCAAACAAAACAATTTTTTCCTCAATGAAATTCCCACAACGCATAACATAGAGATATCCAACTTTCATGAATATTATTGATAATGACTTTGGAATGCATGAGAAATATCTCGTCTGGCGCCATTTTTTTGTCTTTTCTTCTTGCTTCACAATCCGATTCTCTTTAATGCGATGTTGTTGCATTCACCATAGCACTGGAAGCGAGCGATACAAGCGAAGTACGGGGAATTAGATTTTACGATAGCTGCGTTAAATTATATCGTTTACGTCTAGTTCTTTTTGTTAATTATATAGACACACACACGGTCATTCAATATATACATATTACTACTACCGCTCCATCAAAATATTGCCCAGAAAAAGAAGGAAAGATAGCGTAGAAGTGCAACGCAGTTGCGCAAGAAGAAGATAGTACGACAAAAAAAGAGAAGATCTACATTAAGTCTAGATTACGAGAGATATCCGGTTCACAAAAATTCCCACAATCACTTCTAATTTTGATCAGACTACACTGCCTCTGATGTATAATACGAGTCTTTATCTGCAATAGAATATAACTTCAGCTGAACAGAATTGTTTATTTAGGTTAACTGTTACCACTACACTAATGGCCATTATTTACAATTAGTGTAAATAGTGAGGAAATTCCTATGGTAGGCTTTCGTATTTGCATTCGTAGTTTACAAAAGGAAATATTTATAGTGCCTTAACAGTATGCATTGGCAATACTTTGTTTGTTGTATAATTTGCGATTTACTTAGCGTTTGTGGTATTCTTATAAATAATAGCACCATAACTTTATTGTATTTATTGAGATTAAATTGAAGCATGTGATGTTTTTGTAGCAAAGTAATCAATGGATTAATATAATAAGGTACTCCAATAAAAGTTTTAATGAGAACGTTTACTGTATACTCGGTAAGTTGACAATATTTGCCAATTCGTTATATATTTTAAATGTCAATAGTAAAACTAGGCACAATTTATACAATTTTAACGCTTTTCAGAATGATTAATTTCAATTTACGTTAAATATATGTATGTATATGTATATTCAGACAGGTTTTAAAAATTATATGCTAGACTTATGGGTGTAGACAATATTTGTAGCAACACAATCTTAAGTTTCAATGCCATGAAAAATAATATCCGACTCTAAAATGCAAACGTCGATAAAGGCATACAATATATTAGAACAATTCGTAAATGTTTAATTGTTTTCGCTTTTTCTGCATGAATGAACGCTCAGAATACTTAAGCCTATAAAGGGAAACTAATTCTTTAGAAACGCAATTTATTTTACAATTAGGTAACTGTTTCAAGAAATGTTGTTGTACGTGTATGGATAAATTAGAAACAATACATAGAAACCTTTCTTGGATATATAAATTTGTTGACTAAACTCTATACATGCGGTGCTAAGTAACATTTATTTTGCTATTTAATAATAATAACGGCTCCAAAGAAGGCGAAGACCATTTCATCTGCAGGCAAAGTATCTTGAAAAAGGAAAAACTATCAACGGCGAGTATTATGCAAAGTTATTACAACGTTTGAGAGAAGAAATCAAAAACGGCTGCATTTGGCTAAGAAGAAAGTGTTGTTTCATCAAAATAATGCACCCACTCACAAATGCGTTATTGCAATGGCCAAAATTAATGAATTAAAGTTTGAATTGCTACCTCAGGCACCTTATTCGCCAGATTTAGCCTCTTCGGATTATTTTCTGTTCCAAAACTTGAAAAAATAGCTCAGTAATCAAAGATTTTCCAATAATGAAGAAGTGATGTCGGCAGTTAATGGCTATTTTGAGGAGCAAGACAGTTCTTATTATAGAAAGGGTATCGAACTTATTGAACATCGCTGGGAAGAGCGTATAGAGCTGAAAAGAGATTATGTTGAAAAATAAATATATTTCTTTCCAAAATTTTTGCGTTTTCTTTGTTGAGTCGGGTACTTCTGGGACCGCCCTCGTAATATTATATAATATATATCAGTGGCGGCTGGTCAGGTGAGGCAGGTGAGGCAGTGCCTCACCATCTAAATCTTGGAATTATAACAAGAATAATATGTATACTTTTAAAATTCTTTATAAATTAATTATCATCTTTTATTCAGAATTTATCTTATAAACAATAAGAAAATAGTTTTAAATAAACCGGCATTACAAGCAAAGTACAAATTTATCATTTCATTTTAATTCCGTGCGAATGTACGAGCGCGTATACTTGCCCCGACCAACTTCATGCTTGATCTATGTATATCCCTACTAAACACGAATATTTGAGGCCCGGCCACTCATTGCCTCTCATTGAAAATTTATAACGCACTACAGCAGTCAAAAAAATTCTCAATTTCTATGGAAATTACAGTAAAGTATTAGCTACATATTTAAGATAACAAAGAAGAAAAAATATTCAAAAAGTTAATAGATTTTTCTAACTTTATTGTGAGATTTTTGAATTTTTTAATAATATAGAAAGCATTATTAATAGGATAAATTAAGTATTTATTTAATGATATAAAGATGTCTAAAGGTTTACATTCTTCTTGTACAGTTTCTCAATATTTCCTCCACGCAAATAATATGTTTTAAGTTTTAACAGGAGTATTTTTATTGTTTCAAGTAGATATTCTTTAGATATCAATGTATGTATGTATGTATTATTTAGTCTGAAGCCAATTTGAACTGAGCCTCTCATCGAATCACAATCGCCGAACTACCGAATATACTCGAGGCTGACATTCTCGGCCCGAATCGCAAATTACAGCTTGGGGGAATAACAAAGTTAGGTTAAATATTTTAATATTTGTTTAGTGATATTTTCAGTGATTTAAAAATTGTGAATATGGATTTAGAAAATGTAAGAAATACACAAGACATTGTAGATTTTTTAATAAGAAATACGTTCGCTGTTCTATCGGTAGAAGATCAATTATATGTCAAAAACCTTCCAAGACCAAACCCTGGTTTATCAAAATCTCTTACAATACACGGTAAGTCTAACAGAAATTTCAATAATAATAATAATAATTACGTTTTTTGCTTGATAAGTTTAGAGAATTTCGGGAGTGTGATACATATTTCAGTACTGTATACGAAAATTCGATGTCTGACGAATCTGTTGCACATAAAAGGCGTAGAATTGATGACGTTCCAGATACTAAACAAAATTATAGAAAATTATTTTTCGAAATTCTAGATACGTTTATTAGTCAAATTGAAATTAGATTTATTGATTTAGAAAAACTTGCTGTTTTTGATTTACTAACAGAAAGTAAATTTGAAGAATATTCGAAGGCATTTCCTCAGAGGCTCTTAAATAATTTGTTTGAACAATATAAATTTTTTGATCAAATTCAATTAAAAAATGAATTAGCTGTTATTTATAGTGGCATGCAACTCCTTGGTAATTCTAAAACACCATGTGAAATGTTAAGATTTATGCACGAACAAAAGTTAGCCATCTGTATGCCAGAACTTTTTAAATTGCTAAGTATAGTAGTTACCATATCGGTAACTTCCGCGTCCGTTGAGCGAAGTTTTTCCACATTGAAACGTATAAAATCGTATGTTAGAAATACAATTGGACAACAAAGACTTAGTAACTGTGCACTAATTGCAATCGAAAAGGAATTGGTTAAAACGATGACGAGGGATGAACGATTTTATAATGATGTAATTGATTATTTTGCTAACACAAAAAACCGGAGGATACCTTTGCTATACAAGAAGTAAAATCTATTAAATGTAGTTCTACGTGCAATGCCAATAAAGGAAATTTTCTGTATTCTAAAATATTTTCATTTTGCATGTAATTTTGAAATTTTGTTATTGGATTGTTGTTGATTTATATATATATACATATATATGTATATATTTGTTATATTATTAAATTTTAATTCGTTTTCCCTTAAAAATCGAATGGGGCGCGATATAGGGCTCAGTTCACGTCTGGCAGCCCTGTTTGTACTGGAAGCCCTATATATATATATATATATAAATATATATAAACTGTTTTTATATGTAGTAGGTATATAGAGTTTATTAATCAATTGTAAACAATTTTGAATATTTATTATTCTATCTGCCTCACCATGTCAAATACTCACGAGCCGCCACTGATATATATATATATATATATATATATATATATATATATATATACAATATTATTTTCTTATTGTTTAATGTTAGTTACTTCCATTTATGTTTTGTTCTGTAGATGGATTTTGACCTGCTGAGCAAATTAAATAAATAAATAAGTGTATGTAGATAGATAGGTGTTCATTTTAACAACAAATATACGTCGGTCGACGAATATCAACGTATGCATGTAAATACATACAACGCTTCCAGCACCATATCTCAAGCCGTCCCACCTTCCCTTTGGCAACTCGTACGAGTTTACTGGTTAAATATGTAGTCTGTGTGTTCCCTACTACATTTCCCCTTTACATAAACTTACGTACCACGGTGATTTCTACTGTCTCTAATATTGAAGCGTAATATTCTCCGGTTATAGAAACACCTTTATCTTTATAATCAATCAACAATATTCCTTCCGAGTCCCAAAATACCGTTGCCATGAGTTTCCCGGCTGATTGTGACACTTTAAATTTCTTGGGAGGTGCTGTGCCCTTTTTATGCCACTGCATGGAGTCTTGTTTGGACTCAGGTTCATAATGATGAACCCAAGTTTCGTCTCCAGTAACAATTCCACTCAATACACCATCTTTGTCTTCATTACAGAGGTCCAAAAATGCACGCGAACACTCTACGCGCTGTTGTTTTTGCGGCGGCGTGAGCATTCTCGGCACCCATCTTGCGCTGACCTTAGACATGCCGAGATGATCGTGTAGGATTTTAAAAATTGTTGTATCGGATACTCCAACCATTTCTGCGAGTTGTTTCTTCTTTAGTCGAGCATCTTCGAGTACAATTTGTTCAACTTTTTGGATAAGTGCTGGCGTGATCACCTCAATGCTCCTGCCCGGCCTCGGGTCGTCTTCAAGGGATTTCCTTCCTTGTTTAAATAAACTATGCCACTTGTACACCATGGTTTTTCCTGGACAAGAGTCGCCGTAAACCAATGACATCTCATTCATTATGGTCGCGACTGATTTTCCTTGCCTGGTAAGGAACTTTATAACGGCACGATATTCGATTTTTTCCATATTTCACTTTTCACTCCTGATTATGTTACTTGGTTGACGATAGCTCAAAGACTAACTGTCTAATAACAATGGAACTTCGTATTTATACTAATCATGAGTCGCTGCACAGGCCACGCCCCCAATGCGCCTACTCACCCCTCTACAACCCGCTCATTCCGCGAATATAAAAACGCTCCCTCGTAAATAGTCGTGTACCCTACATTTACTCAAATGGTTTTCGTCCAAATAATTATTCACAAACTTCTGAGCTCCTACAGGGCTCAAATATTATATCTTTCCTTTTTAATCTTTTATCAACGACATTGCCAGAATTATTGCTTTTAGTAATTTGTTATCTGAAGGTAATATTAAACTACTTAAATAATTACTTCATTAAAGTTGATAATGTTTATTCAGAATGAGGAATCGAACAGCGGGATCTTCTGAACCGCTTCCGTTTACAGTTTACAATCACTATATACTAAACGTACTATTACTAGTGTTACGTTTCTTATATCAACTAGTGAATGATTGTATTCAACTCTTTAATCAGCCTCGCTTAGTTATTTCTCGACAGAATACACGTCAACAGCAAACATTTTATTGTTCACTTAACACAATAAAATCTAGGTCAAGAACTCTTTTAATCATAATATGCACAAATTTTAGTGCTATTAATGAGAGTCGTGATTTATTTTGTGATACTTTACAAACTATTTTAAATATGTGATCGAACATGTGAAGTAAAATTTATTCGTCTTTCTCTATATTTAAAATATACATTTAAGAATGTATTGTTAATTTATGACGTCTTACGTAACTTCCTATTCCTGTACTTGGGCTCATCCTGTAGGAAAACATATTTAATTATTTATCTATTTATTTAATTATTACTTGTCAATAACACCTCATTAAATATCCATAAATACACAGTGATATCCTTTAATGGGTGTTGTAAGGGAAAAACGACACTATTGGCAGTGCGAAAGTTTATTTATGAATTTCCCGATTTATATTACAATGGCACTAAGACTGTAAAGTTTGCGATAAACCGTTGATGTGCTGAGACAAACGCGACCGTAAAAATCATATAAAGAGTTATAACACCAAAGTAAGAAAAATTTATGTTTAATTTACTGTTCATGATAATTACCTGTGAGTTGAGGAGTTTATCTACCCGATAAGCAACCATTTCATGACGTTTGGAATAAATAAAATCCCAACTGGAAGCTACCGTTCTGGAGAGCGCTATAGAGGAAACATGATCAAAGCTGTAGTAAAAGATAGCGACTATGATATTTAAAATATAATGTGGCTGCCAATCGTTAGAGATCTAAAAGTTCTCTTTGTCACCCAAGTATGTTTTACCATGTATGTTGATAACAGAGCTGCGTCTGCTAGGAGACGTTTGGGATTTATTATGCACATTTACAGACCTTTTACTAAATTGAACACCCTTGAAATCCTTTATTTCGGCTTAGTACGATCCTCGTTGAAATATACACAGTCTGTCGCAGAGAAAATGGAATTTCCTTAAAATAGTCATCTATTGAAAAAAATATGTGTCGGTAAGGTAGATCTTTCACCAATGTTATGTCAAAATATCATGAGATTTGCATCATTAAAAACAGAGAAATGCGCATAAAGCAACAGTGTGTATTTGGCATTGATCGAAAAAGTAATTTTGAACAAAGAGCAAATATCAGGTTTTGTTTTAAACTCGGTAAATCGTTAACTGAAACGTTTAATTTGATGAAACAAGTGTATGGTGATGCATGTTTATCACGTACGAGTGCGTATCAGTGGTATAAACGATTTAAAAACATCCAGATTCAAAAAAAATTGTGGTTACGGAAAGTAACATCGAACTTGCGCGTGAATCCAAAGATTAAATTCATTGCATTTTGACACAGCATTTGAGACTGAGAAATATTTGTGCAAGGTTTGTACCACACAAGCTAACGGAATTCAACATTGTACAGACTTGACTAAAGACTCAAAAAAGGACGAAAACTTCAGGTATTCTATTGTAACTGGCGATGAGACGTGGTGTTTTCATTATGATCCAGAGACCAAGCGTCAAAACTCTGAATGGAAGCATCCAAGCGAAGAATGACTGAAAAAAGCCGTTTGGAGAAGTGAAAAGTGAAGTGTTGATTAGTTTTTATAATTCGAAAGGCATAGTGCACAAAGAGTTTGTACTAACTAGTCAAACAATCGATTCTGTATATCATCTTGGTATCATGAAGCGTCTTTCAGCGCGTATTCGTCGTGTGCGCCCTCAATATCGTGAAAATGATAGCTGGCGTTTGTTACATGATAATGCACTATCTCATCGGTCGACGCTTATCACTGATTTTCTAACTACAAATGGCATTTTAACCATCAACCATTCACCGTATTAACCGAATTTGTTCCTCTGTGATTTCTATCTATTCTCCAAACTACATTTGCCGATGAAAGAACAGCGTTATGCCGACATCGAATCCATTAAAAAAGCGTCGACAACAATCTTGAAGAACATCTCTAAAGACGAACTTAAAAATTCGTTCGACATGTTAATTGGTCGTGCAAAACATTGTATTGAAGCCGAAGGCGGCTACTTTGAATAAAATAAATGAATTTTACCAAAATACTAAGCTTTTGTGTTTATTTTAAGTTAAAGTTCGGTTTTCTCTACGACAGACTGTGTATATATACATTTGTGTATGTGTGTTTGTGTGTGTATTAAAAATATTATATAATTGTCCACAGATTTAATAGTATTTTGCAAACCGGTTTGAGAAGGCCCATTTTCTTTTAAATACAACGCGGAGGTTAAAGTGTTAATAGAGACACATCAATTACCCTAATCAAATGGGTATATTGAAATTCTTAATTGTAATCTTTTTTTTCCACAAGAAAGTGTAGATTTGTACAATATACACATATATAGACGCAAATTATAAATATTAGTACATGTTCATTACAGTTATTATTCACATAATAGAACTGTTTAGTACTTGATACAAGTTTTCGTTCAACAATGTCAGTAGAATATACAGACACACTCACACAAACGCGAAAGATATACAAAGAAATACATTGCAAATAAAATTTCATAACAGCAAAAATGATTAGCAACAATTAGAACAGTAACAATTTGTTAGTCAAAGTTGACACAAATTCTCCATTAATTGCGTGGAATTTTACTTGTAAACAGATGCTTGTGCAAGTCATACATAGAAAATAAAGTAAGAAAAATTCATTATGGAGATGTGTAAACTTTCTGAAAATCGCTGGTTTTGTTGTTTAATTTTATCAATGAAAATGTCACAGTGTAAACTGGGTAAATTGCCAAGTGCATCAGAAGATTATCTGTTATCTCAAAATTGATTTATGGATGTTTACCTAATGTACAACCTCGTCCATAAGCATTATTCATCTTGCAAATTTCACATTTATATTAATTTTGTAAAATAACACTATGGAATATCAGTCCACAAAATATAAGTGACTTTGAATCTTTGAAAATCTAGATAAACTGAGAATGATTATTAGAAAAGATTCCGAAGAGTTTTCCATTTGATTTGCATGAAATAAATATTGGAAAGTTAACTAACTGAACCTAACATAATAAAACAATTGAAATGATTTAATAAAACAGCTAATTTCTTTCTAAATTAACGCAGACCTTTTAAGTCCAAGATTTATTAATTATCCTTCACATCTTACTATCTCCTCCTCTCTCGTAAACCCCAAATTGAATTTATTAATTTCTTTTGTGCTCTGCCGCTATACATTCCTTACAACTAGCTCAGCCATGTCAACCCACTTATTTTTACTTGCGTACTTATTTTTGGCTATCCATGAACTTAGTCACTTCTTAATTTGTTTTCTTCATCCAAATTTCTCCTTATTGGTTTCCTGTACAAAACTCTTAAGAATTTTCTTTTCCTTGAATCTAATTTTCCCACTAGTGAACGAGACTATAAATGGGTATAGACCTGCCAGTATAATTTTTACACAAACTTCTGAAAGTATGTACAAATATGCTTCCAACAATGGATCGTAGGAATCTACTTGTTGCTGCATGTTGAGACATGTTCATACGCCGCCGCGCCATGTCGATGAGCTCAGTTATTCATTAGAAGTGAGAGTGTAAATTGCTTGCTACTCACAGCTAAGCGGTATACTGAACAGTGCCTGTCTAAAGTCATTGAATCTATGAAGAACCTGAGGCCAAAGTCAAGAATGGACATCTGATTCGTCCATCACGATAATGCTCCGGCTCGCCGCGCCAAAGCCTGCACCGAATATTTGACCAAGACAGTATTGAAACTTATCGAGCACCCTCCCTGCAGTCTAAACCTTGCTCCCTGCGACTTTGCACTGTCCCCGCATGTGAAAATGAAGCTAAAAGGGAGGCGGTTTTCCAATGACAAGGACTTTCTGCGGGCTTGGGACAACGAGTGTGCTTTATTTCCTAGTGAAACTTGGCAGAACTGGTTTAAAGATTGGTTTCGGAGAATGGAGAGGTGTATTGAGTGTAGAGGAAATTACTTTGAAAAAATTAAATAAACAAAGTTGTATTGCAAAACTTTCATAGTACCCTTTGTACATTGATTACATCATTGGATATGTCCATTTATTCTGTCCTGTTTTTCTCCACACGAAGTTGGTGTGATTGGTTTATAAATATGACTTGGCTTTTCTAGACATTCCATTCTGTTTAATTATTGTATTTATTTCATCAGCACACTTATCTTCTGCTATCAATTATGGTATATACTTTTTACCGTTTCCTAGTTCAGTGATAACTACTCTTAAATACATATAACTATTAACTTTCTCAAATGCTATGCTTTTAAGATCTCCTTTTTGCCTATGTCTTTTGCCGATGGTGAAAATTCTATGTACTTTAATTTACTTTCCTGATCTTATTACATACATCTACCATATTCGCATTAGCTCGTGTTCTGTTCTGGCCAGCATTACTACATCATCTGACAGTATTTGACTTGTTCTTGTTCTCAAGGTCTCTGAACCATTCATGCTACTTCTTATCATCATTCAAGCAATATATTTAACATCATAACTGACGGTGAATTCCTCAGATTTAAACTTAAATTCTTCTAGAAATTATTTTAAATTTTATAACAAAATTTTCCTTAGTTTTTATTAGTTCTAAGATTCAGTTTACATGTACCAAATTCACTCTCATTGAACCGAATATGATAAACATAACTAAATGCATCATGTATTTCCAGAATTGAATCTTTCAACGGCTACAAAGTTGAATTGTTTCAAGACTTAGTGTTGCAGTATTGCTAGAATCTTCTAATTTTCAACACATGCAAAGTAAAATTATTGCAAGGCTTAATGTTACAGCATTGCTAGTCTTCTAATTACATGTATGGCAGAACCCAGCTTAGTTGTCAGAATGATACAATGATTTTCCCACTAGTGAAAGAGGCTATAAATGAATATAAACTTGCCAGTATATTTTATACGCAAACTTATGAAAGTATGTATAAAAGTGCTTCCACGCGCTACGCCTCTTATTTATTACATTGATTACATTATTGGATATGTCCATCGCACTGTTATTTAAACTTGAAACAATTCAGCCAATATCATCGGCGTATTTATCAAGAGAGACTGATTAATAGTGGTACTCAAATCATTCGAATAAATTACGAACAGAATCGGTTCAAAGTTCCAAACCTGTGGCACACCATTTGTCACTGTTCAGTACTTTTTAATATTGACCCTTTCTTTCAACACCCTTACTATTGATTTTCCACTAATTAAAAAAAATGTTTTACTACATTTACATGTCGATATTCAACATTTCATTTGCAAATTGTAATTTTCGAGGAGAGAGCGAAATATTTTTGGAACAAACCAGAAGATAACGCTACGCGAGCGTACTGATTTCTTTAAAGCGCAATTATTCGTACAACTGCTGTCAAATTTTCAAACAAGTTGTGTCGTTACTATCAAGTTAAATACAAAATTCGTAGATTATTGAAATGATGAATAAAAACGAGTTTCGTGTGGTGAAAAGCATTTGTTTTTAAAAGATTTCAATGCTAAACCTATAAAAATAGAGTTCGACGAAGTTCATGGAGAATCTTTCTCCGTATGCAACAGTTGCAAACTAGATTACTGAATTGAAACGCAATAAAACGAGCATAGAGGATGCACCGCGTTCTGGCAGATCAAAAACAGCTACCGATGAGGAAATAATTTAATAGCCCATAAAATCGTAACGATCGCCGAGTAAAGTTAGAGACAGCGGAGATAGAAAGCATTTCATACGGCCGCGTGCATTGCATCTTAGTCGATATTCGGACATGAGAAAACTTAGTTCAAGATGGGTGTCGTGTCTGCTGAACAATCCACGAGAAACGAATGTGAATAACCATTTTGCAGCAATACCTAGACATGTTCAAACGTAATGAAGACGATTTTTTGCGACATTTTATAACTGCCGATGAAACGTGGATAAATATTACACACCGCAAAGAAAAGGGCTTTCAAAGCAGTGTACAATAGGAGTGAGCCATGTCCAAAGAAAGCGAAGACGATTCCACCTTTACTACAGGTTGTCCACTAAATGAGTGAACACTATCAAAAATTAGGGTTTCTGCTTGAGTGGACAAAAGGGAAATTTTGAAATTATAAAAAATTGATCTGATAATAAACCTGTTAATTTCACTTTTATGTACTATTTAATACTTAAATTTGTTGTATGTATATTGTTATTTTGGAACATAAATCAAATTGAATTTAAAAATATGTAATATTGACAATTTGATTAACAAATCAGTATTTATAATTGGAAAAACTTCATTTCAGAGCTTGCTTAATGTTAGAAAAAGAACAACATATGGTTAATTACACCTGTATAGTCTATAGTGCGTATTTATGTATGTAGTTGTTCATTGAAATATCGAAGGAGAATATCGAAAAAAATGTAAATTACATACATCCGCATAACTTTGTGACTCATATAAGTATATATGTATGTACGTATATATGCAAAATGTTATGTATAAATATATGAACGCTATACATATATGTATGTATATGAAATAAGTTTATTTGTTGAAAATATCCAGTTTAAATTACGATGGTATCATGTAGAGGATTACTTTTATTTTTGATTATGCAATTATGGAGGAAGTTTTTAGTGATCTATTTAGAATCATGTTTGATTATGGAATTATATTAATGCAAATAGCTACTAGTGAACGTGCGCTTGCTAACTATTCCGCAATTTGTTTAAACACATTATTGTATGGCACACAACGTTTATTGCAAACATTTCAGAAACAAAATACCCCCAATGATGTTATCGAATTTCAAATACGATCTTTCTAATATTAGACATTTTTTATGATAGATGGCGTTGGCAGAGCACAAAAATTCATTTTATTTTAATAAGACAATATATTCGCGTGATTTTTTATGATTTTTCAATTAAATTTGGTTGGACAACAATGTCGGAGATGATAGTAATAAAAATAATAAAAGACTTTATTTGACTAGCTAAGCTATTCAATGATTCACTGCAATTTTGGGGGATGAAGAACCTTCCAAGGTAATTAATTTATCGCTGGTACACATAATTCAAAAGCCTGTGATAAACGCAAGCATCTTCATGAAGAAAGATTGGGAGAAATATCAAATCTAGTCTACAACTTTGTTAGAAGTGAAAAAATTTGGATTTATTGGTAGCAATATTAGAGTGAATGACAATCAGTTGTTAGATTTTTCAAGATGAAGCGAAGCCAATAAAAGTTGTTCGGTCTCAAAATCTTTCCAAATATTATTTAACTTTTCACTTTCAAACCAAATGCTACTGTCGTTTTATCAGGTTGTAACATAAATCCTGTCCGAAAATTTGTAAAACTTGTTTATTAAATTTTTGTACAAAGTTTTTATTTATCAATCGTCAATGTATTTTCCCTCATTATTTATTACCGCTAGCCATCTTTCAGGTAACATATGAATTCCTCTCCGGAAAAATTCTTCGGATTTTGAATCAAAAAATAAAGTTACTGCGGTTTGAACATCTTCTTGGGAATTGAAGCTTTTTCCATCAAGGTGGTTTTGTAAGCTTCGAAATAAGTGGTAATCCGTAGGAGCAAGGTCTGGGGAGTACGGTGGATGTGAAATTTTTTCCCAGCCAAGTTCTTCCAATTTCTGAGAAGTGATGCGAGCCGTATGTGGGCGGGCATTATCTTGATGGAACAGAACACCGCGTCGATTGACCAGTGCTGGGCGTTTTTTTTTTGCAGGGCTTCCATTAAACGGTCGAGTTGCTGACAGTAAAGTGCGGCAGTGATGGTTTCGTTCATTCCCAGCATCTCAAAATGAATTACACCTTTAATATCCCACCAAACACAGAGCAATGTTTTCATTGGATGCAGTCCAGCTTTAGGCGTTTGCACCGCCTTCTCACCAGGACTAAGCCACTGATGATGACGCTTAATATTTTTGTATTGCACCCACTTTTCATCTCCGGTAACAATTTGATTTAAAAACGGAGCACGGAGATGACGAGAGTGCATTGAAATGCACACATCAATACGATGTTGGAGTTGTGCTGGCGATAGTTCATGCGGTACCCATTTTCCTAACTTTACCACTTTTCCCAATGATTGCAAATGACGATGTATAGTCATATGACTTACGTCAAATTCTTGTGCAAGTTCTTGCACTGTTGTAAATGGATTATTTTCAACCCGAGTTCGAAGGACCTCCCTATCGAATCCAGAAGGCCGCCCGGTACGCTCGTCATCCTTCAAACTTAAGTCACCGTTTCGAAACTTTTCAAACCATCTCCGACACATCCGTTCACTAACAACATCATTGCCATAGACACCTTGAATGTTTCTAGCCGACTCACTCGCGTTATTTCCTTTTTTGTATTCGTAAAGCATAACATGTCGAATATGTTCTTTTGTCACTTCCATCTTTAATGGACGAAAAAGAAATTGAGAACAATATGTACACTCTTCAAAAGTTGCAGAAGTACTGACTAACTTATTGCGAATAAACCAATATGACTCATATTGCAGAGATTTCGCAACGTTTCGTCGTAATGCGTATATATGCGAGTTGCTGCGAGAATCGGACAGAATATATGTTACAACCTGATACATGAACAAAGAGCGGCTAATATAGAATAATGTTCAACAACGAAGGATTCAGGATAATTTCAAACGACAACAATCGATTATTTGAAGTGGAAAAAATTGTTGCATTATCTTTGTAACTCTAATCTTCACATTTTCTAAAGACTTTTACTTCTTAATTAAAATTAAGAATAAAATTTAAAGTCAAAGTATGACAATGCTGAAGAAATTGTTGAGGCAGGTTGGTTTCAATGAAAAAGTCTATGAACTTTAAACAAGAACTTCCTACAAACATTTGCAATAATCCTCGTATTGGAAGATATTCAAATAGTTCCACAGAGCTCATAATTGTAAACAAAACGACAGGAATCTTAACCCGAAGAATAATTGAAAAAATGCTATATTAGCTTCATCGTAAAGTATGCATATTTTTAAAATTAAACAAACATAAACTCGGCACATGTTTACTAAAAATACTAGACACCAAAGCATTGTTCTTTATTTTGTACAGTGTCTTTTGTTTTACAAGCAGTCCATTAAAACCCTTCCTTTAAAAGTTTTGCTTGTTTGGAACAGAAGTACTCGCTTAAGACCATTCCAACCTTATGTTTGGGGTTTTTCTGCTGCAGTTTTGAATGTCTTGGTGGCGTAAAAGGAAGTTATCAAGAGTCTTGTTATTGCAATGGTATAAGAGGGCAGCCGTTTATATTTCGGGAATTGGCAACACTGTTAGTGTTGCTTCCGATCTGATGATTGCAAGTTTGTCATTTTTGACAATATATTTACCTTGACAGTTTTATTATCCGGTCGCTATTTCTATTGCTGACAGTAACCTGAAAATTTTGTCAGTGAAAAAATGGAATTAACTCGCGAACATTTCTTTATATGGTGATCAAGCACCATCGAAAACTACAGTATATTGTTGGTATAGTGAATTCAAACTTGGACGGCGTTCTTTGAACAATGAATTTCGTGAAGATCGTCCCACAAATGTTGTTGTGTCGGAAAACATTAATGCAGTGTCTGAATTGATAATGCAAGACTGTCATGTGACATACCGTGAGATCGAGGCATCTCTAGGTATTAGTAACACCAGCGTGCATAAGATCCTGCATGGACATTTAGCCGTTAAGAAGCTATGTTCACGTTGGAAAGCACATAATTTGACAACCGCTCAAAAAAGGGCTCGCGTCGACTGGTGCCAAGAAATGCACAAAAAATACAATGACAGTGCTTCAAAGAACATTTATAAAGTCGTCACAGGTAATGAATCTTGGATCTATACGCATGAGCCCGATAATAAATAGCAGTCGACTGTGTGGGTTTTCCAATATGAACCAAAACCAACAAAAGTTATTCGCGCTCGAAGCACATCAAAACGAATGACCGCCTATTTTTTCGGAAAAACCAGTCATGTTGCAACCGTGCCTTTAGAGAGTTGTAGAACGGTCAATTCCGAATTGTACACAACTATTTGTTTGCCAAAAGTTTTTGAAGAAATAAGGAAAACCAACCGAAAACGACAGATCATTCTCCACCATGACAATGCGAGCTCTCACAGGTCAGTTCAAACAATTGAATATTTGACCGGGCAAAACATTGAATTGATGAGCCATCCGAGGTACAGCACTGATCTAGCACCCTGTGATTTCTTTTTGTTCCCACACGTGAAGAATAAACTTCGTGGTCAACGATTTTCCACGCCGGAAGAGGCAGTTGAGGCATTCAAAACGCATATTTTGGAGATACCGCCTTCACAGTGGCCGCAATGCTTTTCGGATTGGTTTAAACGAATGCAAAAGTGCATTGATTTTCAAAGAGGATATTTTGAAAAGCAGCAAAACTATTTTCGATAATAAAAAAATTTTTTGTTTGCTATTCCCGAAATATAAACGGCTAGCGTCGTATAATAGTATCTCAAATGAAATTTATCGCATCCATCTTTTTAATATGCTTTCACAGGACGCAGTTGCACATGCGTTATGAATTTTGCGTATATCGTAAGTAGAGGAGCAGATAATTAAACTCCGCTACGTGCATGGTGATTTTATCGATGACATTATCGTGAATTGTGGATGTTTCATGGTACGCCAATACGTATTTATGCATGCTATAACTGTATTACACCGGAAAAGGAAAATGTGGATAAATATTCACAAAATAGAGGCTTGGTCAAAACTGGACAATTTTAAATAATATAAATCGGACAATTTTATTACCCAAATTTTGCGGGCACTCGTTATATGAATGCACGTAGTTTTTGTAAATATAATCCTTTTAAGATGGTAAATACAAACAGAATGAACAGTACCAGTTTTAGAAGGATTTCATTGTACCTTTACAATAACATTTATAAAATATAAATATATTACTAATTACATGATGCAAGTGTTTTGAAGTTCTTTTTTTCCGCTAGAGTCGCATTCCTTGGGCATTAGACTGTGACAGTCCTTCGGGCATGACGACGTTGTATGTGTTCACGCGTATCTCGTTAACCGGAAATTCTAATAAAACAACAAACGCTTCCTGCGATAAACTAGCCTTCAACCACCACGATTCCAAACTGCCGTATATACCCATGTGATTTTTAGTTTATGTATGTATGTATACATGTATATACATGTGTTTTTTTGGGGGAAAAGGTTGACATAATGTTATCAAGTTACATGTGTTCATAGGTTTAACAAATGCCTAACTTCATGCGTATGTTTTGCTGTTTAGCTTATCGGTTGACCGAGTTTAATAAATACTAAGCGCATGTTTACTTATTTGAATGTTGTTCTATTTGTTCAGCGATTATATTTAACATTCATGTTTTCTATAAATAATTGTCATTATTGTCTATTATTCATTTTTTTTAATTGAGTATGTCATTGTTTGAAAATACGCGGTTCACAATGAAAGAAAATAAACCACTTCTTCAGAGATTATGAGGTTTTAGATAGACATGAACGGATATTTTCAAAACAGTTCAAGGTGTTAACTTTTTAACTGTACATACTTTGCAATATTTTTCCGCCAAACAAGGAAGGCGGTATATGTTGGCACATCTTTTTTTCATTTCGTTATAAATCTCAAAAATATGCTTTCTCAACTTATTATTGAATTACAGTACTACATTCAATTTTCCTAAGAATAGTTATGACACTGAGCGAAAAGGATATTTAAGAAAAAAGGCAGCTGTCATCTTTCGGGGCTGTGCAAATTGCCAAAACAAGAGATTAACCAACCGAGAAGCGCTTGCCTCAGAACGTCCACTGTCACTTGTGCTATGGGTGCAGTTGCACCGTCTTGCTGGAATCGCATGTTCTCCAAACCCAATTCCTTATTTCTAATAGCAAGAAGTTCTCGATCATGGTTCTATAATGCCGATCAGACACGTATTGACGCCACTTCAGCACACTTTCGTTTGTAAAACCTTGTCTAATCACGAAACAAGAAGTTTGCGGGAAACACTCTGTATGAAAAGCAATAAAACTAAACTGCGACTACATCCTCAAACTGTTAAGAGTAACATCAATGATTTTTGACATTTTTGCATATGAATATGCCAATTTAGTCAGTATGAAGTAATGCCAAATATTGGGTCTGGGAAAAAGTTCGTGGCGTTTTTCCCGATAGATGGCATTGGTTGCCGATAACTAAAGAACAACAAGTCACAGCGACACCACCGACGGCTCGTTTTTTAGATGACCTTCCGAACGTTAGTTTGAGCGTAGAAACATTGTAATCGGTGCAGTGGTTGGAAAGTTATTCGCACTTGAAAATGGAGAAGAATAATGAGAAATTTCGCTATATTCTGCAATATTATTATGATAAGGGGAAGAACGCTGCGCAGGCTTGTGATAAAATTTGTGCTGTGTACGGTGAAGGTACTTTATCGAAATCTGTTGCGCGGAAATGGTTCGCTCGCTTTCGTTCTGGAAATTTCAATGTGAAAGATAAGTCACGCTCCGGTCGTCCAATCACTGAAAAATCTGATGAAATTCTTGAAAAAGTCCAACAAGATAAGCATATCAGCAGTGTCGATATTGGCATGGAGCTAGGCATTGACCACAAAACTGTTTTGAACCATTTACACAAAGCTGGTTACAAAAAAAAGCTTGACGTATGGGTTCCTCATGAGTTGAGCGTGAAAAACATGATGGACCGAATTAACATCTGCGATGCGCTGCTGAAACGGAATGAAATCGAGCCGTTTCTGAAACGTTTAATAACCGGAGATGAAAAATGGATTACGTACGATAATCGGAAGCGTAAAAGATCGTGGATAAAGGATGGTGAGCCGTCACAAGCGTGCGCTAAGCCAACGTTGACGCCAAAAAAAGTGATGCTGTGTGTATGGTGGGACTGGAGGGGAATCGTCCACTACGAGCTACTTCCAACTGGTCGGACGATTGATTCTCAACTCTACTGTGCACAACTAGAGAGATTACGCCAGGCGATTGAAAGAAAACGGCCCGAATTGATTAATAGGAAAGGTGTTGTCTTCCATCATGACAACGCCCGACCACACACTTCTTTGATGACCCGTCAAAAATTGAGAGAGTTTGGTTGGGAAGTTTTGATGCACCCACCTTACAGTCCGGATATAGCACCCTCTGACTATCATCTGTTTCGATCTCTGCAGAACTCTCTCAATGGAATTAAGTTGGTTTCAAAAGAAGCCTGTGAAAACTACTTGATTCAGTTTTTCGACCAGAAACCACAGAAGTTTTTCACCGATGGGATCATGGATCTACCAAAAAAATGGCGAAACATTGTCGATAATAATGGAGCATATTCGGTTTAAATGAATTCGTCCACGCGCCATGCGGGGACCAGTTGAATTTTACTGAAAAAACGCCACGAACTTTTTCCCAGACCCAATACATCAAATCAAATAAACAAATACTCATATGTTACTAAAAACAGTAAGTATACTGATTAATAGATTATACGAAGTCCATTCACATTAATGCTATAGCTAACACTTGGACCCAATCGAGCAGAATAACTTCGATGCATTGGAAAGGCTTTGATTTCATATATATATATATATATATATATATATATATATATATATATATATATATATATACAGTGGAACCTCGCTTAACGAGCACCTCGCATAACGAGCAATTCGCATAACGAGCAAAATTAAATCATCAAAAAATGACTCGCTTAACGAGCGGTGTTTCGCATAACGAGTAAAACTGGTCATAGCAGCACCGTTTTCGGCCGAATTAATTTTCGGTCGTACACGGCCAAAATTTTTCGGTTGTATAATAAGTATGTACAATTTGACATAATGAATTTGCAAATATTATTGCATATAGACACAAGCGTTGCCTTAAAAGCGATGTTATTAAAAAAAGAGAAATAAATATGTATATGTATTTTCGACAAATTTTAAAACAGCGACAGAAGCAAATGACCTTAGACAGCTTCTTAGTAAAACTGAATTAGGTATGTGCTAACCCAATTATTTAAATTTTTTAGTTTACTGTAAATTAATGTGCACACACCTATATACATATATAAATATATTTAATAAAGTTATATGTTTATAAAGCTTTGAGTATTTTTTAGCTTGGAACGCATTACATATTTGATTTTACATTAATTTATATGGGAAAAATTGTTTCGCTTAACGAGTGTTTCGCATTACGAGTAAGATTCTGGAACGAATTATGCTCGTTAAGCGAGGTTCTACTGTATATATATATTAGTTCAAAATAGGTAGATAATTACAAACAAATTTCTTAAAGTTTTCCCACCAAAGTCAATTTGTCAAGTAACATATAAGCGGCTTCACATTCCTGAAATAATTGATGAGAGTTAAACTTTTCGAATTCTATGGCTACTTCCAGCACAGTGGTAGGTTATTCTTTTTGACTTTTCCTTTATGAATCTCTACAGACTGCAGTATCGCTTCACTTTATCTGTTATTTTCTTCTATTGTTACTTGTCCATAGTCAAGTTTTCTTCATTCATGAATTTTTATGATTTTAATATCCTTAATTTGTCAAATGAACCCATTGGTAATCGCTTCTTTAATAATAACAAAATGAGGAAAACGAGATTGAACTATCCAACTAGAATCGTCGAGAAGTTGTATCTTCAGGTTGCAGACCATTAGTTCCAGTTATCTCCTATAATCCCGCAGTCTTCATCAGAGTTAACCCAAAAAATAATGTATCCTAATGGACTAGTTGGGAAGTTGTTTATTCAGGATGCAGATCACTAGCGGTCATCTTATATAACTTCGCCGTCTTCATCTGAATTAACCCAGATTTTTTGTTACACAATTCACATTTTATCTACATATAAACACTTTTCTTTCATTTCGCTTTTAGTACGTAGATCCATCGGTACTCGATATCTATGATATAATCGAATCTCAGAATCCTAATTTATAGCGTCTTCAATAAAGAGATTTTTATTGGAATCTCTTTAGCTCTTTCTCCTGATATACTCAAAGGCATTTTCTATATTTGTCACAATAAAATAAGAATGGGAAAAGTAACAACAGATAAAGTTGCTCCATATACAATCATTGCTCTGCCATCAAGGTTAAAATCAAGAACAAGGTTCGAAATTACGAATAATCTGAAAAAATGGCGTAACAAGTAAAAAATAAAGTATGTAACAATAAATGCGAAAGTTATCAGGAAAAAAAGAGAAAAATGAGATGAGAGGACATAAAACAGAGAAAAAGATGAAATAAGTATTAGCAACTCAACCCTTCACGCTGTTGGAGAGTTGATTATTGAACGAATTTAGGAGGGAACGTTTTTATACTATGAATAAGACCATCGAAATTTAATAAAATCTGAAAAGCATACGGAGTTATATTTAACACAATACAGTATATAAGGGTGGTGCCATAAATACCCGGCCTGAGATGGCGGCAGTTGTTTGAAAAATATTACTAAGTACACAATCTATAAAGCATATGTTTCAAGTTTGAAGACGCCACGTTGTTTAGCATATTATCTGAAAATTTGGACCTGGGATAGTTGTGCGCAAGATGGGTATCGTGAAGATGTTTCAATTGAGTGTTTAATGAAGTTTCACAGCAACAAAGCAGAATTTTTGCGCCGTTTCATAACCATGGATGAAACGTGGGTCCATCACTTCACACCCGAGACAAAAGAGCAATTAAAGTAATGGGCTCAAAAGGGAGAACCGGCTCCAAAGGAGGCGAAGACAGTTTCATATGCAGGCAAGGTTATGGCATCGGTTTTTTTGGGATGCGCGTGGAATAATTTTCATTGACTATCTTGAAAAAGGAACAACTATTAACGGCGAGTATTATGCGAACTTATTGCAACGTTTGAGGGAAGAAATCAAGCATAAAAATGACCGCACTTGGTTAAGAAGAAAGTGTTGTTTCATCAAGACAATGCACCAGCTCACAAATCCGTTATTGCAATGACCAAAATTAATGAATTAAAGTTTGAATTGCTACCTCATGCACCCTATTCGCCAGATTTAGCCCTCTCGGATTATTTTCTGTTCCCAAACTTGAAAAAATGGCTCAGTGGTCAAAGATTTTCCTACGATGAAGAATGTCGGCAGTTAATGGCTATTTTGAGGAGCAAGACAGTTCTTATTATAAAAGGGGTATCAAACTTATTGAACACCGCTGGGAAAAGTATATAGAACTGAAGGGAGATTATGTTGAAAAATAAATATATTTCTTTCCAAAATGTTTGGGTTTTCTTTATTGGGTCGGGTACTTCTGGGACCACCCTCGTATGACTACAATCTACTTTTTATGCTACTTTTATATTTACAATTTCATAAATACATAGTCAGCAATAATACATGGATAGACGTTTTGGATTAAAACACTAATGCAAGGATAATATAATAAAAGTACCGACATAGTAAATTAATATCATTCGTTAACGTCGGATTAAAAAGTGAAATGTATATACATACATATAAACTTTTCTAGATTACTGGTCTTTGATTTACAACGAACATTTCCGCTAAGTATAAAAAGTATTTCCTGCGTTATTATTGACACTTTTAAATATCTTAGAAATTGGAAATCCGAATCGTTCACCCATAAATATTTATGAAAGCAATAGATGCAACATTTTCACTCTCTTCAACAATGTATTAAATGGCTATTATGTAATTAAATTTTCTTTCAATTTTTTAGAAAAGTATGAAGGTTATTAAAACTATTATTTGATAATAATGGAAGTACTCCTTTTCAAAGGATAATTTTATAATGTACATATACACTGTCGCTCACGGAAGTTTGACCAAAAACAAAAATTAGGAATAATTATAAAATACGCATTAAATGAAATTACAAAGTAATATATATTATTCCAAATGTATGTAACATTTAAAAAATGAAAAATAACTCAAAATTAATAATGAAGTATAGTAATTAACCCTTTATTAATATATCGGTCTTTCGTCGAAAAATTCTCCCTTTGAATTCAGTACTGCCTTAAGAACACATGGCATTCTTCTAATTAGTTTTTCAATTGTTTCATTCCATATATTATTACATTCGTTTTGGAGTGCATTCCGAAGCTGTTGCTGCGAAATAGGACCAATTTTTCTTATACCCCTATCGAGTTCGTCCCACAACAACTCATCATAATTACAAAACGTTTTCTGCCTGCTTTTGTGCCAAACAATCTTTGCATATTTTTAGCAGTATGTTTCGAACCATTATCATGCATAAATATAAAATTTTCTCCAATTGAACGCAAACCGGATAAAATTGCAATATTTTCTAAAATCGCAAGGTCATTTTCCTTGCGCATTATTCCATCAATATTCGTAAAATTCATAGTTCCCTGGAATAAAAAACAATCCTAGACTAAAATGGAACCACCGCCATGCTTTATAGTTGGTACAATGCAATCTCGAAGCATTTTTTCGTTTCGGAATCTTCTGACGAAAACTCGATTGTCCGAACAGCTCAAATTTCGATTCGTCAGTCCAGATGACATTTTTCCACTGTTCTTCTGTCCATTCCAACCTTTTTGGTCGATTTCCTCGTTGCAATAATGGTTTTCGTACAGCTAGATGTCGTACTCCGCGTTTGAATTTTACCGTTATTCTGGGACTATTTCCTACGATTTTTTTTGCTAATTAGTGGTATTTTCCACATTAGCTTACGTGGTAATTCGAGACAGACCAATGGTGCACGGTATTTAACACCGCTGTATCTTAATACCAACAAATACTATTATCAACTTTCATTAATTTGCCGACTTGCATAGTCTTCTTCGCGTTATACAATAATGGCATGTCGTTTTTCAACAACAATTGGTTTTGCACGCAGCATTACAACACAAGAATTAAGATAAATAAATAATAAATAAATAAATCTTTATTGTCCAACAGGATATAATGTAATACATTATTTTATTCTGCAAAATGCTTTACTTATTCAATTCCTTTAGTAAGAAACACAAGTCAAGTATCACTCTAAAAACATTTTTTAACTAAAATACAAGACCTGGGAATATCATTTTATCGTCTGATAATTTGTAAAATGTAAAATGTATTACTCTATTGTAGGGTAAAGCGTATTTTGCACTGAAAAATCTAAACAACTAAATTCAATTATTCATATTAAACAATAATGAAAAGCATTTTTCAATTTAGTGTTGGTGGCAGCATCTTCAGAGTACGGTTGTTGGACACTTAAATGGATAAATAAAATATTATACATAGCACTGGAAAACACCTGTGAGTGTCCATGTCTGGGGTTGCTTTAATAAGCGTCGTTTCGGAACTTTGTGCGTGTTCACCGCTATTTTAAACGCAAAATTGTAGCAAAAAGAACTTCTAAGATCGGTAAAAGTGTGGTTTAAAGATAACAGTGTAGATTGGATCTTACAAGAACACAACGATCCAATACATCGAAGCAAACTCTGTAGGGAATGGAAGGCTGCAAATGGCATTGAAGCCAATTAAAAATGTTTGAGTTCGGTCAATATGAAGAGGAAGATATAACGCTCATTAATAATGTACTTTGTAACAATATATCTATTTTTTTTTCTATTAGCCATTTTTTGGTAGAAGTGGTAACTAGTGTTTATTATTATACAGATTGTAAATCTGATGAGTTTATACAGTATTTTATAATTATTAATATTTATGATAATTGAGAGGTTGTGAGCTTGTCCTGCATTAAGAAATTAAGTGATATGAATTTTTCCTTTAATTTAGTCTTGCAGGATTACTAATAATTAAACCCAATTCTCGTCATTTACTTTGTAAAGAAAGAAAAAGCCAATCTTTCAAATTCAAAGATTCAATTGAAATTGTTATGTTGATAACCAAGCTTTCTAACCGTATAAACCATTTAAACCGTAATTACAATATATAATTTAACATTTTACAAAAGGATAAATTCCATTTGTATATAATCTGAAGAACAAATTAAATGTAAGTGACACGCAATGCAATGCAAGGATGACTTGATGATAAACCATTCATCCACAAGCTACAAGCTCAAGCTTTCTTTTTAATGCTCAAAAATTAAATAATTTTTTCCAAATTTATTTCTTTGATTGAAAAACCTAGCTCCTCCGAAATTACCGGTCATTCAAAATATTGTTAAGGCGACCGTTAGCTGGCATTTCCAACTACAACTATGTAAACGGTTTATTATGTCAAAAGAAGGTGATAATTCTCGAGTACGAGGTGAAGTAAATTATTGGACAGGAGTTTCAAAAAAATTGCGCAAATGGAAAAAGAAAATGGAAGTGCAAACAAATAAACATAAAAATTCTTCAAACAAATATTTGAGGATAAAACATTTGGAAATAATTGACGAGTTTGAGATTTTACAATGAAGCTATTGAACCGTAGAATAATGATGATTCTTCGAAATTTATTGAAGAGATTTGTGAACTAATTCTTTTACCATTTTTCTTTACAATTCCGATTAATCTGTGATTTTTTTTAATAATCATATTCGATGCCAAGTATGCTTCTTTATCGAAATAATATAATTTTATTTTCAAAATTACTAATCTAAACTTAAAAATTACATTTTTGCAATTTTTTTAATTTAATTTGAAGTGACTTGGCGCATTTTGTATCTAGACGCCAAAACAATTTTACCTCCATGTTGAAACATATTTGGTCAACCAGTGCTCAGCCAAATCGAAAAAAATATATATTTCAAGAAACTTTTAAAAATCAACACTTCTTCAAAGCATCACATCAAAGATTCTTGAGGTTATAATGAAAAAACGATATTCCCAAAGGAATACGTTCTTTAATATTACAAATTTTAATCCAAATATTGGATTTTAAAAGAAGATCCTAATCTTACTTGAGATTTCTTGTTACGCTAAGAAGTATGAAAATTCACATGTATGCAATGGGTGGGAGTATTACTAGATATCAATTAATGAAAAGCTCAAACCAACGAATAATTCTATCAAATTTCACTTAATTTGCCTGCGTTAAAACATTGTTCGTGCCGTTTCAAACTCAGTAATTACGGATGCATGTTTTCGAAGCAAAAACGAACCCAATACATAAGGTTAATAGTTTTTTTTTTTTTTGAAATAGTATCTCGACGCCATACGATACTAGTTGCTTTTCGATTATCCGCTTGAAATTCAAGAAATCCGTATTGACCATGTTATGTCCTTGAACCTGGAACTTTCTCAGTAGTACTTTTTTTGATTTGAAGCAAAAATTAGATATGTAGTGACATGCATGTGAGATTAATATATTATATGCTTTGCATGTTAAAATAATAAAAGATAACGACAATAATTCACACACATTAACTGACTTTTATGCATCTATGTAATCAAAGAGCATGTAGAGAGTAGATACACCTCCATTGAATAACTACATATACATTGGAATGTGCTTGTTTTGCTTATAAGAAGTTTTAAATTATCATAGTCATTGTATAAGAATTTAATGTAACGAGTTTCTTTTTAAGGAACCTGTATTCTATGTAATTCAAGAGGTTTATGAAAAATGTATACCTTATATATTTACGCATGCAAGTATTAGATATTATTCGATGCATATATTATGAGAATAATATTTATATCTAGAAAATTTAAAAACAATAATCGTAATATTACCTGCAATATATCATTTGATCTTAACTTTTTGAATATGCATCTACTCACCATGTGTTTTAATGAAAATCCAAAATAATTCCAAAGAGCGCACTCATCAGTTTTCTCAATGTGAATATATCACAATAAACATGGTCCGTAAAAAGAAGAAAAAAGAACACAAGAGCGAAATATCACACACAAATTTGTAAACGTGAATGAAAATTCTGTATAGTATGGGACGAAAAACTCCAGAGAGATTAGGAAAACGATAAATAATAATAATCTGCAGGAGGAAAAAAAAGAAAAAGCACTGGCTCGTCGATGTTTCTCGTTCTTCTACTTTTCAGGTCTACCAATTCACATACACGTGGTCACGACGTCTTAAAAGTTCATGCCCGAACACCGGCAAAGTTATTTTTCAACTAAACTCCAAACTTCAATTCTGGATCGGTCAGGTACACTCTTAAGTAAAACATTATTGGAATGCAGTCGTACAACTCGTTCTCGGACGTGCCTAAGCGCACTGGAAGTTCATGCATTGACGCTACAACTGGATTATAATTGTGTACAGTCAGTGCGGTGAATTTTCTCGTTACATTGGTATGTGGTCGTACGGTTTTCGATTGACGGTCTTCGCTTCCGGGACTGTACTAAACTCAGGTGTGTTTTGGAGCCCCGTTCAGAGGCTACATTCCAAAGGCAACGCGACATTCCTTGCGGAGAAATCAAATTAGCCTCTGACTGGGGTGCTCGATTGTGTGAAGCGCATAACCTCTGCGACGGGTGCGTTTTGTAAATGAATATGCTGTATGTGTGTGTGAGCGTATATATATATATATATATATATATATATATATATATATGCTCATGCAACAGAGCCGGTATTAGATAGACCAAATACTAAGCCCATACATACATAAAATAATTAAAGTCGTCTTGGCATTTAATTTCGATTTAATTTATTTATTTTATAATAAAAAAAATAAATTCCAATGTGTAGATAAAATAATATACTTACACTGTGCTGATATGCCATAACAATATGTTACAAAATGCTACTTTAAACGTTTAACCAATAGAAATATACAGATACTGACAAAAGTTCCCGACCATCTTGCATTTTAGAAATGTTAATCCAATATTTCGTGATAATCAAGCAATAACAAACAATTATCACATCTATATAACGGATCTTCCAATAAGAGGTTTTAGTTTGATAAGTAAAAAAAACGAATATTTTTGAGCGAAATCATCGGATGTTTATTTAATTGTAAAGAGGAGGGTATGCCATTAATAATGGAAAACAATATCAGTCAAATGGCAGCCACGGCTATGCTTGCAGGACCATATTCTTTTCATGAATTTTCCCATCATCAATTCGCACATTTGCGGCTGTATGTCCTCGATAACTTCCCAACTTCCATCTTTGAGATCTTGAATCGATTGTGGGCCATTGGCATAGACCTTATCTTTCATGTAGCCCCAAAGAAGAAAGCCTGAAAGTGTTAAATGACAAGATCTCGATGGTCAATTGTGATCGCCTCTTCGAGAAATCACACGGTTGGGAAACTTTTCACGCAAAAGAGCGATGGTATCGTTACTTCTGTGGTACGTAGCGGCGTCTTGTTGGAAATAAACGTCGTTCACATCAATATCTTCCAATTCTAGCCATACAAAATCATTAATCATCGTTCGATAGCGCAATCCATTCACCGTAACAGTTGCTCCAGCCTCATTTTCGAAAAAGTAAGGCCCAATGACCCTGCCAGACCAAAAACCGCACCAAATAGTCGCAGGTTGAGAATGGAGAGGCTTTTCAACAATAATTCTTGGGTTTTCCGAGCCCCAAATGCGACAATTCTGCTTGTTAACGTAGTTTTCGATGTGAAAATTGGCTTCATCACTCAAGATGATTTTTGATGAAATTCCGGATCAGTTTAATGCATTTCAAGGACCCAATCAGCAAAGAAACGCCGTTGTTGATGGTCAGTAGGTGTGAGTTCTTGTGTTAGCTGAACTTTAAAAGTCTTAAGACCTAAGTCTTTATGCAAGATACGGTGTAATGTCGTTCGTGGAATGCCCAACTCCAAAGATCGACAGCAATATTCTCAATTGTTCTTGAATGACGTGCACGAATTCGATTCTTCACATCACTAACTTGTCCCAACAGCTCGAATTTTTCCACCAATTTCACAATTGCTGGCCGAGAAGGAGCTTCACGACGACCCAAGCTTTAGTTTTGCGAACTGCGACCGCGAAATTTTCACCATTTTTGTAATGAATTTTAATAATTTCAATGCCTTGTTGAAGCGTATATCGTTCCATTTTTATTAATGGCGTAGTTTTTACTTGTCATCTGTCAAGTAGTTACAGGCTGAGTCATGACAACTGTTAAAATGGCGGCCTATTGAAAATGAAATGTCTTATTGGAACACCTTTTATAACTGCAACGATATCATAAGACCCTTTAAATGTAAGGAAATTAAATATATTAGCAATTAACTGACATAAGAAGAAAGTATTTAGTCATTTCGGAGTTACTACAGACAAGCTACACATTCATACACATGTTGCTGATTACTGCTGATGGTTGGTTTCGCCGATGCACAGTACCGTGCGGTACCAATTCGACTAACATCGGAAAGAATTATTTTATTCATAGCTATATGACGATATTGTGTAATAGTTGGTATTAATTCACCTGCTCTTAGAACGTGTCTCACTAGTTCAACTAATCGTACACATGTAAAAATGTTACGTAAACAAAAACACAGGTTAAAAAATGATATACCACTTAAGATTTTCTTTTTTCTCACTAATTCCACGTGTGTAAGCACCACATTTTACAGATCTGGCATGGTATTTTAAATCAGAATACCGATACATACGAGGGAGTACCCAAAAATAACCGCAATTTCTCTATAAAAACCTGTATTTTATTTTTTTTATGAAACGACTTTAAGACCTTCAATAAACTCTCCATTTAACTTTATACACTTGTCTACTCGATGATTCTATTTTTGGAAACATTGTTCGAACTCATTTCTCTGTATTTCTACGAGCTTCTATGTCGTTTTTCCCTCACATCGTCCACGTCGTTAATGCGATGGTCTCATGTCCCTCTTCATTCGTGGAAACAAAAAAAGTCGCACGGGGCAAGATCAGGGGACATAAGGCAAAAAAATGATAAGGCTGTGTGAGCAACCACAAATCGGGCCTCTTTCGTCGCACACTGTTACGCAGCCTTCTCAAAACTTCCAAATAGAATATCTGATTAACTGCCTGACTGACTTTAGCAAGAAAATTTTTCAGGGAATACCTAATCGAAATATATACACACTTCGTCTTCTTACAAATTGTGTTTGTTTTACTTAATATTTCTAATGATAACATACAATCTGCACTCTTTCAAAATTTCTGTCAATTTTTACATGTTTTTGGTTCACCTTTTTTTTTTGAAAATATGTTTACATTATTTTAAAATCCATTCTGTTATGTGTAAGGTTAATAAAAGGTATATTCTGGTATAAAAGTGGAAGATTGACGTTCATAATAATCATTATTTTTGTGGATGGCTAAAAGACACACGTTTACCAATGCCAATAGTCTGAAGAGAATCAAAAGATCATCTCGTTAGTTATTACATTCGTTTGATTTAAAATCATTTGGATTTTCATCAAAATCATGATATTTCGTCAAATATTTTATTCCGGCCTCTGAGATTAATCCTGTTGGTCATCAACTTTATCAATCACGAAGAATTGAGCTGGAAAAAATTCTAAAAATCATCAAATCAGCATTTCGATAAGTCTCCGCGATTTCTACAAATGGATCCAGATTACATAAAAACTTCATTCTCTCATATATAACAAATCGATTATGCTGTTGTATTCGAACCTATTTTATATCAATAACTTCATCTATTCTTACATTTTCTTAGAAAATTGGAGGGCTTACTTATTTCCTATTTGAGTTAAGGTTTAGTTGTACGTATGCTTTTCCAATCCTTTCTGCCCAAATTCGCCGCTATCTTCCGTCTGGTATCTCGGTTTTGCAAATTATTAGACTTCCTTTTTTCTGGAACTTCTTGGTCTTCTTTTTGCAGAGCGATGGTAAAAAGCTATTGACATGAGGCTCATTTTAACAGTAGAACTTCAAAGGATTAGTTTAGTACAAGATATAAAAGACATTATTATAATAAAACTAGATGAAGCAATCAAAGAAAAACGGCCAGAATTGTCAAATCGGAAAGGTGTAGTTTTCCACCAAGACAATGTAAGGCCTACACATCTTTGGAAACTCGTGGGAAACTATTGGAGCTTGGCTGGGAAGTGATGCCACATCCCCCATACAGTCCTGAGCTAGCACCATCTGATTACCATTTATTTCGAAGTTTGCAGAATTCTTTGTATGGTAAAACTTACACAAATGACGATGACCTTCACTCGCACCTGGTTCAGTTTTTTGCTGATAAGGACCAGAAATTTTATGAGCGCGGAATCATGCAGCTGAAAGAAAGATGGCAAAAGGTCATTGAGCAAAATGGAAAATATATAATTGATTAAAAACTATTCTTTGTTTAAAAAAAAAGTGTTTTATTTTATACTATAAAACCGAAAGTACTTATGTTAGTTGCCAACCCAATACAAAACCCCAAAATTTAAAAATGTTCTCGCGAGTAATACTTATTTTGATTGCTGTGGAAGAAATCTGGCGGCCCGGCAAAAGCTGTGTGTCATGTACTGCACAGATACAGTACTGCTCTCAAAATACATTGCAAATCCAATACAAGTATCTCGGAAAGTACGTCCCTTATAAGTTTAGCATATTGAAACAAACACATCTTCTACAAATATTGTTTTCTTTTTCGGCGCTTTTTATACTTAGCACAGACAAACTCTGTTATTTCTTTATAGGGATGTTATTGTTGTATATGTGTACTCGTAAAGTAATGTGCGTAGGCAAAATTTCCACATTCCTTCCAGTCTGTGACAGTTTTATTTCGCAAATATTGACTTAATGCAGTCTAATTTACGACATTTATATGTCTGCCCGATCGCCTCCTTAAATTATAAACATTGCGATACACCGAATACCAACACGAACAACGTGGAATACATAGTCTCTGTTATACAACACAATTCAATAAATACATACATTTGATACATAGGTAGCGTACGTGCGCGCGTTAAACATACTATTGCAAAAGTCCAAAATTACGCAAAACTTCCAACACACTTCCCAGAACACCGATCACGTCCCAATGCAAACGTAATAAATCGCAATGATGTAGTTCTCCTTCTCTCTCTTTCGTTCCCTCTCCGTTCCCCTCTCTTTTATGGCTTTTACGTGCTTGTATGTCTAGTAGATACTACTTTTTATGTTACACATACATATAGGCGTATGTATGAATCTATTATATGTATATACATCTATATAAATATGTATATGGACTACATATGGACGTCAGTATCATTGAAGTTTGTTGATATTTTCGGGCTTGCGAAGGTTACACTTTTTTATATAAATGCACGTGCGTCTAACCTAACATACCAAAACTTTTTGTTTTTTTTTGAAAAGAGGAAAGTTAAATATACGAAGGTAATCAATACTCAGCTTCATGTTTATTTTTTTATTATGAAGTAACTAGCATCTTGTCGGTCAAAGTTGCTGGGATTTTTGTTTCCAGTGATTTTCGTATTACTAGGTTGTTCAATAAGTTTCGTCGTTCGATAAGAAAAACACAATTTGATGCTTTCAAATACATTTTATTATGCAATACAACCTGTCTGAACTTCAATGCACTTGTTAAGTATTCTATTTATGGATTCAAAATCTGAAGTGAGAATCTGGAAGACTTTTTGAGATGTGAGAACAGCCAGAGGTCAGAAGGATCTAAATCTGGCGAATAGAGTGGATGTTGCAACAGTTCGTACTTTACTTCACTGATTTTTGCGATGATTTTTTGGGCTGTGTGAAAAGGTACGTTGTCTTGATGAAAAATGAACTCCTTCTTCTGTAACTCAGATCTTTTCTCACGAATTTGTATATCCAACTGGTCTAAAAGGTTACAATAATAATCTGAGTTTATTGTTTTACCAGTTTGGTGGTAATCTACGAAGGAAGTTCTTTTGCATCCCAAAAAACTGATGCTAACACCTTCTTGACCGATTTCTAGACCCTAACTAACCAACTAACCGGGTTCACACCACTCCTTAGCCTCTTGTTTTGATTGAAAATCATGGTGGTAGACTCAAGTCCCATCCATAGTGATGAAACGATGCACAAAATCGTTCTTTTGCTTTTTAAAACGCTTCGAATGTAGCTGAGAGGTACCCATTTTGCACACAGCTTTCTGAAACCCAAAACTTCAGTCAAAATATTGCTCACACTGCCTAATGAGATGCTTAGGGCTCCTATTAAATCTCTCTTGGTTAATCAACGATCTTCGAAACCATATCCTGTATTTTTGCTACGATTTCTGGTGTCGATGCTCTTCATGTCTTCGATGTCCTTCACGTAGATCGTCTTCAAGACTTGTAGGATCACGTTTAAATTTAGCAACTCATCTTTTTAATTCTAATTTCTAAATTGAAGATGAAGAATCCTTATACATTTTTAACATCGTTCATAAATTTGTTTTGGTGCTCCACCTCCCAAAAATAGGAGTTTTATCACTGCATGATATTCGATTTTTTCCATTGTAAAAAGTGCTATGACACGTCAACATTGAACACTTGTAAATATACGAATGAGAAAACTTCACACGTGTTCATAAAAACGTAATACAATTTTTAGAAAAATAAAACGACGAGCCTAATAGCGTCGGCACTTATAGAACGACAAAACTTATTGAACAACCTGGTACTTTTGCATGATAGTAAATAATTTATAAACTAAGGTGCTGAAAGTCAGAACTTAACACCAAAGAGATTTTAAGAGTATTTAATCTTTCTAAATAACAATCGTAAAAAGAACAAGCGATAGTAATAGCGGAAGAAGTAAATATAATTGTTGCACCAACTAAAATACATAAAAAATAAATTATTGCACGAATGTGCAATCAGAATTCTACCAACTGTGGTTAGAGAAAAAGTCAAACATGAATCTTGTTTTAGTACTAGTCGAAAAATAGACTATTGTTAGAATAAAGAGCCTCACGAGTTATTGCATATTATATAGTATTTACTATGATTCCACTTCCTTCCCTCCTTCTTTCTCCTCCATTTATTTTAATATTTTACAGCCGACTTTTACTACATTTTTTATTAAACTACAAATTTATTTCAAAAATTTTAATTACTGTATTTAATAATTATTTAGTTTGGTTGTTTTAAAAATTGTATTGCTAGTATATGTAATTATAGATTGAGTTGAACAGCTTGACTGGACCCCGCCAAATAAAGTCCAAATATTATTATTATTAAACCTGCTAGATTCTCTTGAGAGGTAAAACACCGACGAGGAATATTACAAAAGTGCTTTTTACTCATTAATACAGTTTTGTTCTCCTTTATTCAAATAAAGTAAGGTAACTTAATTATTTATCTACTTGCTTTTATTTTTTATGTAAATAACTTTAGCACCTTTCATTTGTTGGGCAAAATAATGAAATTCCACAACCTACATATTTAATTATTTTTCCTGTTCTTATATATTATTATTAGAGCACGGAATTATATGCATTTGCATTTTCTATAATATCGATATGCCAAGAAATTTTTCTCGTATCTACATGAATTAAACGAAAACAAATGTAAAAAACTTATTTTCTTTTTGCATATTTTGCATATTTTCAGAAATTGATGCATAAATCAGAATAAAATGCATATACGTGCGTGCATATTTGTATAATTTCAATTTTTTGTTAAATTAAATAAAGCAAATATTGCCCACACTGCATTTTGAGAACTGGGGTTCCCCTACATTTTACAAACCGCCCGGTATCGCATCGGTAAAAACTGGGATTCCACTATTTTCTCTACGCTTTACTAGTCCCACTACCATCGGTTGTCTTTCAGTTTCATTTTCGATTTGTTAGGCGCCAGTTGTTTTTAAAACGAAGTAATAATGCCACCAACACAGTCTTTGATAGCTACATGGATAAATGATTATCCAAAACTTTATTTAAATTTAAACAAGGTGTTTTGTCGATGTTGCAGCAAAACAGTAAGTTTACTTTATATTATTTTTTATTTGTATTTGGTACCAAAACAGTTTTCGAATTAATAGATTCCATGTGACAAAAATTTCAAATTACACAACATGTTGCTACAGCATCGCATACAAAATATAAGAGGAAAATGAAAAATACAAAACAATTAACGCTTAATGAAACAATTTCTTCGGCATCAGTCTGTGAAAATAGAGAAGAATTCAATTTTGATTTATGTGAAGCCTTTGTTAGTGCCAATATTCCGCTTATGAAATTACAAAAAAACAACATTTAAAGCGTTTTTAGAGAAGTATTGTAGTAGACCAGTACCAGATGAAAGCACCTTTAGAAAAAAAATATATAAACAATGTTTTAGAAAAAACCATGAGTGAAATTAAGGAGTTAATTGAAGACAATTATATTTATTTTATAGTCGACGAAACAACTGACACTTGTGGCCGATTTATCGCCAATTTATTAATAGGTGTACTGAGTGAAAACGTTCCTGGTCAAGCGTATTTAATTGGTTTGAAACAATTAGAGAAATCCAACAATGTAAGTGTGTCACAGTTTATAAACAAAATATTAACAAGTTTATATTTACCCAATGCTGTCCCTACTGAAAATGTTTTATTGATGTTGCCAGACGCTGCTACATACATGACCAAATCTGCACAAACCCTAAAAGTATTTTATTCAAAAATGCTACATGTCACATGCTTAGCTCATGGCGTAAATAGAATAGCAGAAGAAATTCGTAACCAATATCTAGATGTAAAGTGTTTAATCAATATGGTCAAGAAAATATTTGTAAAAGCACCCCTCCGAATACAAATGTACAAAGACAGTTTACCTAATACTCCTTTGCCACCTCAGCTAATAATTACGAGGTGGGGTACGTGGTTAGAGCCCCCAAACTATTTGAATGACATTGCAGTGTTAGTGTCAAAATTTTCTGATGATTCCGCAGCTATTAAAGAGTGTAAAAATATTTTAAATATTCCTACATTAAATCAACAATTAGCATTTATCAAAGCGAATTTTAGGGTATTACGGAAACATTAACTACATTAGCGAGGCAGGGCGTGGAACTTACAGATTCTGTGAAATGAATTACAGATTTCAAAAATAAGGTCAACCAAGTTAAAGGTAAAATTGGTGATTCTATAAAAACGAAGATGCAAGACGTAGTAACAAAAAATACAGGGTTTGATGAACTTACTAAAATTTCAAATATTTTTAATGGAAATTATGAGCTTTCTATAGCAATGGATGCCACTACTATATGCAAATTTAAGTTTTCACCAATCACTTCTGTTGATGTAGAAAGAAGTTTTTCTATATATAAAAAAATGTTATCCGATCGAAGAGAATCGTTTCTTGTGGAAAATTTAGTACGCGATCCGCACCGTTGCAAACCAAGATGTACACTGGAGTGTACATTGTGGAAAATTTAGAGAAATATATGATTGTCACTATTTACAATACTATAAAAAATAAAATGTAAAATTTTATAGTTTGTAGTTTTGTACTTTACATTAATTTATCAATTTATCTTTTATAATACAAACAACTTGTTTAAATAAATTTTGTAATTCTATTGTGTTTTTGTACGTCAATTTTTTTTAAATACAATCCGTGCATATTTATCTAAATTGTTGCATAATTTTTAAAAAACTGTTGCATAATTTATCAAAATATTGTGCATATATATGCGCATATTTTCAGGGTTTTTAATGCATATAATTCCGTGCTTTAATTATATTTAATTTTTTTTTGTTTTCAATTATTTTTATTCTTCAAAATTACCATATTGCTTGTGAAGCAAATGTTTATACAACTTCTACTATATTTACTTAATATCGACTTTTTTTAGACAAAGAAAACTCTATTTACGTAGAAAAGGGCTTATTAAAAAAAATATATTTCAAATATTTTAAAACTCGTCCGCTTGAACTTCAAAGGATTTTACACAGTGTCGAGAATTTCAATTTCGAGTCCCCTGTAAACTTCGAAATGGAAATGCAGCTGCCCCAGTCGCGTAATACAGATCTGACCACGCGTTCTTCTTCTTGGCGGGACCACTTCTGATTGGTTCATCCGTGGACGACGGAATGCAAGATCATTTTTTCCACTACAACTACTCACTTGTTATTTGGTGCATTTGTTCTGCTACATAGTTTACTTAGCTTTTATTTTAGATGAAGTTTTCATGGACTTGCTTTAACTCTTTCTTCTTTTTTTCTACGACAAATTTAATACGCAAATGCGAAATACTTTGTTCTAAAATTAAATCAATATTTATTTGTGGAACACAATGTTTAAGATATTAATATTTTTTGAGATTATTACAGCATATGCTTGCTATAATTTATGTATTGAAGAACTAATGGTGATTTAGAATGTAATTCCTCTTCTAAGTAATATCTACACAACTGTAATAGTAAAAGGAAAAAGTTACAGTCAGAGTTAATTAAGTTAAAACTATTGTCTTAAAGCATATTATGAAACAAATTTACTTTAAAATATTTTCTTCTTCTCTAAGGAGCTAATTTACAAGTGATTTAGACAAACATATACAGATCGATTCATTTTTAACTTTCACCATGGGGATCTCATACTATTGGAGATAGCGGGCAGATTTAAATTGGCAAAGTTACTAAATTTGTATATCCCATTTTTTAAAAATACTGCACCAATCTGATATCTTCTTCGTTTTTGAATTTTTTTGTAAGAACAGAAACAAGTGACAATCGGAAGGTGCTAATTCCAGGGAGTATGATGGATGCGACAGAATTTCCTAGCCTAACTCTGCGGGTGTCTGTCGATTCCCCAATGCAGTATGTGGCCTGGCATTATCATGAAGCAGTATGATGTCCTCCCTATTGAATATCGCCAGCCTTTTTACTTGGAGTGCTATTTTTAAATTATCCAATTGCTGATAGTATCTCTCCGAATTTAGCATTTCGCTCGGTTTCAACAGCTCAAATCTATTGGTCCTCGAATGTCCCACCATATACACAACATTCGCTTACTCAGGCTCATCTTCGGTTTAGAGGTGAAGGGGACAGGCTTTCCGGAATCCCCAATTATCATCCGATCCAAGAAGGGTTCCATTTTGTTTCGTGCAAGTAGAGATATGCATATGATGACGCGATTATTCAAATTCTTCTCACTTAAGTTATGTGGCACCCAATTCGAATATTTCCACACCAACCGTAGTTTCCGTCTATGATCCGAAATAGTTTGTTGAGCTGAATTAAGCCTTTCCCCAATCTCCGATGTTATCAAAAAAGGATTTTGGTCTAACATGACATTGACAATATCATCATTGATCAAAGATAGTCGTCCAGACCGTAGCGTACCAGAAGGGTCGAAATTACCTATTTGAATTTTTTTGAACCATCTTCTGCATGTTCTATCAGAAACTGTACCTTCATCAAACACACTTTCAATAAATTTCTACATGCTTCTGTGGCATTTCTTCCTTGCAATTCGTATAAAATATAGTGGCGTAAATGAACTTTATCAGTAGCCATGGGTAGTTAGTTCATTTACTAGGTCATTATGTATACATTCAGTGATAAAAAGAGAGACTATGCGCATACTTGCTAGAACTTTTTATAACTGGAACAAACAGAATTTTTCGGTACACCTAATAATTGTAGTACAAATTGGTCCTAACATCAAGAACGTAATCTTCAGTCTACATATATTTGCATGTGCGTGTTTTATGTAATATTTTTATTATTATTATTACCGTTGATAATTTTTGAAAAAAAGTCACACCTTGTTTTAATATATCATACTTTTCTGGCAAACAGAAAATCATGGGAGTCCATCTCACTGACATTTTGTGTTTCGAAAATTCTTGCCTCCGAAGTCTGTACTTTTCATGCAATAACCGAAATTTGAATTCTATGATCTTTCAATAGCTTCGATTTATTTATTGTTTCCTAAGTTTTTGTCTCGAGAAGTCTACCAAATTTTGGAAAGATTCCCGAGGCTAGAAAAAACGTTGCTTGATAATGTGACTGAGAATTCTGGTCATACACAGCCATAGTTCATGAATAATTTTTGGACCGTTTTTCTCTCTAATCAAAAATTTTAAAAGTCTTCTGTGTTTATATATTAAATCACTTATTTTTTACTATTCAAACTGCCATCAAAGCTACAAAAATCGTTCAATTTCAATACCACTTACTAAAAATACTTATGAAAGTTAACACTACTTGGTTTTTGAAAACAGTTTCCATCCGTCATTGTTTTTGCGGTTAAGTAGATTACATAAAAGTCTTCCTTCATGCAACATTTAACATTATTATATAGCTAACAATATTGTAGACATGTGATCCAATACTAATATCTTATGTAACCCTACGCTCATGGAAAAGAAAAATGCATAAACTGTATTTCTTATATACTCGTGTATATATATATATATATATATATATATATATATATATATATATATATATATATATATATACCGGGTATACCGGAAGGTCATTACCGGTTTTCCTAACAGATGTCGCCAGACTTAAGTATGCAATGTTATGATTTGACACATATCTCATTTTATTCTACTGACATCAAGCTTCAAAGCCATACATGTTATAATTTGCGAAAGTAACACTTTGAAAATGTCGAGTTTCGTGGCTAAAAAGTGCATTTGCACGCAATACTTTTCTAATTTAATCAAAAGATAAAAGCCGCTGAAAGTCATCGTTTGCTGGCAGAAACTTAAGATGAGCATGCTCCAACCACAGAAACATGTGAGGCGTGGTGCCAACAATTCAAAAGTGGGGATTTCGCTGTGCAAGGCAAGATCGAAAAACTTTGAGAATACGAAACTGCATGAGTTATTAGATGAAGATCCAACCCAAATGCAAAAACAACTGGCAGAAGCATTAAATGTGGCCCAAGAAACGATTTTCGACCGAATATGAGCAATGCGAAAAATCCAAAAGGTGAGAAAATGGGTGCCACATCATTTGAATGACAGAGAAATGGAAAATCGAAAAATCGTCTGTGAAATACTGCTTCAAAGGTATGATCGGAAGTCATTTCTGCATCGAATAGTGACGGATGATGAAAAATAGATTTATTTCGAAAACCCTAAGCCCAAAAATCATGGTCATCACCTGACGAAGCCGGCCCAATCGACTCCAAGGCCAAATCGTTTTGGTTGCAAGACAATGCTTTGTATTTGGTTGGACCAAAATGGCGTGGTGTATTACGAACTGTAAAAACCTGGTGCAACAGTTAATACTGATCGCTACCGACAACAAATTATCAATTTAAACCATGCATTAATAGAAAAACATCCAGAATAGTCCCAAAGACACGGTAAAGTGATTTTACAACACGATAACGTGTCGTCTGATACAGCAAAACCGGTCAAGGAAACACTAAAAGCACATGGATGGGACATATTATCGCACCTACTGTACTCTCCAGACCTTGCCCCGTCCGACTATCACCTTTTCTCGTCAATGGGACACGCCCTCAGAGCAGCACTTAGCCAATTTCGAAGAAGTTAGAAACTCGGCCGATGAATGGTTTTGCTCCAAGGACAAACAGTTTTTTTGAAATGGCATCTATTAATTGTCTGAAAGATGGGCAAGATGTGTAGAATCAAATGGCCAATACTTTAAATAGATAAATTTTTCCATTTTCTTGAAAATCTTTTTACAAAAGAACCGGTAATGACTTTCCGGTACACCTGGTACATATGAAATGTTTAGGTAGGAGACATAGTAGCTTAACAACGTATTATAAACACAGTTTTTTTATTATTCATCATATGCTTATTAATCATGCGTAATTATTCTCTTAAAAAGAGTAAAAATGTAATTACATTAATTAATTACCTGGCGTTTGAAAGCTGTTTGTTTTCGAATGTTTCAAGAAATTTTACTATATCGTATAATTTAAAATACTTTATAATACTTTTAAAATTAGAAATTTACGATCTTACAAGACAAGAGAACAATGAGAAAAATGTATAAATGTTTAACTTGCCATTAAAAAAAAATGAAAGGTGTTAGCGTGTAAATGTTTACCCGTGGCTTTGAAAAGTGTAACAATTGTGTATCGTGATTACGCATTTTACAGAATGTTTTGTGTAACATATATTTTTATTACTGCTAAGCATCTGTATTTATCACACATTTCAAGCAATATTTAATTTTGAAATAAAACGTAAAATTGAAATTTTTTAAACAATCCAAACTGTTTGAAAGATTTGGAAATCTTATTAGCTACAAAGTAGACTAGAAAAAAAATTTAAAAAGCATACATAAAATTTTTAGAAATACAAAGGCGTATTACTAATTAGTGTACCTGACGAAAGAGAGGAGCACTAACAAAGAATGTTGTTTATTTTTTAACAAATTTTGACAGCTATGTTTTGCTGGTAAGCCTGCAAAACATAACTGACAAAATTTGAATGAATTTTGATCGTAGTCGCTTATCATTTGAACAGAAAATGAACTGCTTTTAACTTGTTTTGAAGCATGGAAAAAATTGAATACTCGTCGGTGATAAAATTCATATTTTAAAGAACGAAACAAACGATAAAATCACAGCTGAGTCGAAGTCTGTTTACAAGGCTCAATTTCCATTGATTATAACATAAAAGAATGGACATCTGAGTTTAAACTTTACTTTAGTCTGAGGTACAGTAACGCAAACAGTTATTTGTATATAAAGAATAGCATCAACAATTTCGTTGCAATAACACTAGTTGAAATTGAAATTACATCAGTAGTGGAGATAGTCACATATTGCTTAGGTTGGAAACTTCTTGGTTAATAATCTTTGTTTTTTTTAATCGTCTCGTGTAAGTTTTTGCGACTCTTTTTCCCATTAAATAATCCTCCTTCAGATTAAACCATAGTTACAGAATATTTCTTAACATTTCGCTAATAATATTTAGATGTTTTCTAAACTCTGATATTTTTTTACTCTTATTGGGGTTCATCATCTTGTTAGAGAATGTTTAGGAATATTGGAGAACTTCAGAAACTTTAGTCGCAAGGACGACTATAGATTCAGCAGTACCTAAAGACTACAAAACATATCTAGCAAAATCTACATGAATTTTGATCGTAGTCGGTTACCATTTGAACAGAAAATGAACTGTTTTTAACTTGTTTCGAAGCATGGAAAAAATCGAGTGCTCATCGGTGATAAAATTCTTATTTTAAAGAACGAAACAAACGATAAAATCACAGCTGAGTCGGAGTCTGTTTGCAAGGATCAATTTCCATTGATTGTGACATAAAAGAATGGACATCTGAGTGTAAACATTACTTTAGTCTGAGGTACAGTAACGCAAAAAGTCATTTGTACATAAAACTGATACATTTTATTAACCTTTTTCAATGAAGAACTACCCTTTCGTATTTAAATTAAATGCTAATTGTTAATATTTACATTTTGTTGGGGTCCATACTTTATATTCAATAATTTGGTATTCAGTTACCAACCTAGTTTAGCAAAGAGCAGATCCGTCAACAGCAAATTATCTACAACTATTCCAGGCAAGATATACATTTTACTATAAACTAACATCTCAACCCGAAACCGTCCAGTTCCATTTTTCAACCGACTTCTATTTCCAATGCTCATTACCTCACATCCAAGATATCGCTGACCGCATCAGTAGAACCGTCTATCCAATACTACAACTATAAAGTGTGCATAATCTCTTGAAAAGTCATCTTTTAAAAAGAGCAAGTAATAGTCAAATTACTAGGATAACCAGGAACAGGGATAAGGTGAAGATGTTACTATACAACCTGTACCTTCGCATGCTATATCAAAGGAAATAAATGAAAAAGAGGATAATTACATATTTGACGATGTTCCCCTTCTGAGTGTACAAAATCAGTTAATAGACTGGAAAGTCTTACAGGACTAGGAAGCAATAAATCTCGTATTAAATTTGTTATGTGAAAGTACAATAGAATTGAATTTGAAAAAAAAATTATCGGAAAAAGTGAAACCGAGAAACTAATAGACATTGATGAACAGCATGCCTCTAATAACAGTCTATAGTAGTGAGTTCAGAGAAACTTAAATTATCTCCAGATAAGCGATTTTAAAAGGGATCGTATCAGTTGAATACACGAAGCACTTCTTGTATCTATTAGTGCTATAGTTATTCGTTATTGGAAAGATTGATCTTAGGAAGGTGGGCAACATCGTAAAAGAGGCTCTCGATGATCTAGAACAATTACCGAACAGAAAGATGGGAGACTAATATGGTTTACCCTGAGGAATTCGCATAGTACCTAGATATCTGTGGTAAATGTCTTTTTTACAGGGATAGACCATAAAATAACAGTGCGTTCAATATATCGCCGTTTTCGATCGTTTGAATTGATTTGCTCTCACTAGTAATCATTCTGCTATTAGATTATAATGTTGAAATGATAGACCGATTGAAATAAAGTGTTCGTAGACCTCTGATGGTCGTATACAAGTCCAACGTCGAACAAGAGAAAAGCAGTTCTTCAATTCGTTTTTTGGAACGTAAGACTACACTTACTAGAGGATAGAGGATTGATATTTTGGGGTGGAATTAGCATAGAAGACAGAACTTCTTTAATATTCATATTACTCCTATACCATTTAAATGCTCAAAGATACATTCACAATTCTGGCACCATTCTCTGTACCATATATCCGAGGGCTAAATAATGTCACATTTCAACAAGACGATGTCTGTCTTCATGCTGTTGCTGTTATATTACGATTCCTGCAAGACCCCGACATCAATATTCTGAATCGATCTGCTTGATTGCCAAACCTATCGCCCGGAGAATATATCTAGAATATAAATCGAAGGATTCGTATACTTTCTAACCTTCCAATGAGTTTACAACAGCTATACTATGCCCTGCAGGTTTCTTGAAATGAGCTTCCGCTGAGCTTCATAGAACATCATATTAAAGACCTACTCAAGTGAATAACAGAGTGTATTACTTTACGTGAAACAGCAACTCATTATTCTCTGTAAAGGGTGCACATTTTTCATTTACTAATTTCATCACAAGAAATATTTATACAAAATGTAGTTTAAAAATATATACGGTTACTGGGTGATTAATTTTTTTGTCAAATAGTGTACCTTTATGCTTTATCTTCTCTCTATTCTTGTTACTCTACGTTTGTTGCTATTAAATATACCTAAATATTTACTTGAAACTAAAAGTACCATTCAATTTTATTCATATATACTACATGTATTAAAAAAAATATACACTTTTATGAAGTAGTCTAGAAGATTTTAGGATACAACAATCTTAAGATAACTTCATTATGTGAATATCGTGTGCAAACATTTTTGTTTATAAACAAAGATACTAACATAATTAACACTCTTGATTCATAAAACAAAACAACCTAAATTTAAATAATATATGCTAACGAAATATTTAGTTCTCCAAGTTACCCTTGTTTCCAAATCAATCAAATATCGAAATTTCACTGCGCTATTTGTTTTCTAAATATTCTAAATTGAGCTGGGCCTCGCTCAAATTCGGATCAGAACTTCTAGCGCTTGTCAGGTACGCTTTCGCTAAATTTACTCTGCCCAACTTTTGATACAATATTGCCAGATTGTTTAAAGCAGCTGCATGAGTTGGGTCAGAAGACAAGCACAGGTTAAGGCACTCCATCGCTAGATGTAAGTCTCCAGCTGCCTGTAATACAAATATTTTTACGTTAATCAATGCACATTTGCACTTAATTTAAAATGCAATTAAAGTGCGCAGTATGTGAATAGGAGAATTGCATGGGTATTCATTAATGCTAGTGAAACATTTCTTGAAATTTTATGCGAATGTCTAGGTATGTTATCGTTAAAAGCAGGAAACAATTTTAAGATTCATCAAATTATTTCCAATCAACAAGTTTACCCTAATTCTAGTAGTGTACATATTATTGGTAGATGTAGCAGTGTAAATTGTAATAAATATTAGTTTCAAGATGAAATTAATTTAAAATTGAAAAACAAGTGATGCGAAAGTAAAGGATGTCCCAAAATTAACGCAAGATTTGAATGAAATAGAAAACACAGTTTTTAGTCTTTTAATTGTTATTTTTTTATTGAATCATAAAGTACAAAATAGGATAGGGTTATTTATAGAATAACACATCGGGCAAATGGCCTCCACGGCCTTGCATTCACATACGCACTCGTTTGTCGAAATATTCCATGATCATTATGCATAAATGTGGTGGAATTTCGTTGGTGCAGCGTTGAATCTCTTCTTTTAATGCACGGGGAGTTGTGGGCTTGTTGATTTCAAATAACCCCACAAAAATAAATCTATTGCTGTTAAATCACATGATCTAGGGGCTAATTCTGATCACCGAAACGAGAGAATACATGACTTGGAAATGTCTCATGCAGTAATTGAATTGTTTCACGGGCTGTATGGCATGTGGCACCGTCTTGTGGAAACCACATATTGGCCACATCAATATCATCCAATTTCGACAGAAAGAACTGTGTTATCATGTCGCAATATCGAGCACAAGTAACAGTCACTGCTTGACCAGCCTCATTTTCAAAAAAGTATGGTCTAATTATGCCTCCAACTCAAAATCCACAGCAAATAGTGACACGTTGTGGATGCATTTGTTTTTCGACAACCACATGTGGGTTCTCAGAACCCGAAAAGCGGTAATTTTGGCGATTAACAAAGCCATCAAGGTGAAAATGTGCTTCATCGCTTAGGATGATTTTGCTTGAAAAATCAGCATCCATTTGTTGATATTCAATAATCCATTCAACGAACTCTCTTCGCTGTGCATGGTCAACCAAAGCCCTCAAAAACTACAATGGAAATCATCAATAAAATGAATGATAATATTTTGAATGGCTGAAAAATGAATATTAAGAAAATAGCTAAAGCAACCTGAGCATATTAACAGAACACACATCACATTTTACACGCAGAATTTGAACATCTACAAATTGTCAACAAGGTAAATGCTGCGAGACTGACAAATTGTACTTGATGCTTTTGTTACCATTGTCAGGAGCATTTAAAAATAGTAACTTGATTTTTTAAGTTAGAATATCCTTATAAAATGTGTTCTGACCTTATTTTTATAAACCATTTTACCTTCCATCCTATGTGGTGTTATGATACTCAAAAAAAGAGCTTATTACCCATTTCCGATAGAAAAGGATAAGTCTACTACTTAAAAAATTAGTCGATGACCCTATAACACGCTAAATAGTAGAAGAATCAATTATTTTTTATCAGTAATGGATCCGCAAGAAAGCATAAAAATCGACCTGTCCGAGCATTTTGACCAAATGTCAATAAAAACAATACGAATTTTATTCCAAACCTTTGCCGCGTATTGTATGATAGATTAGTTGGTTTTATTGAATTTCATTTCAATTTACAAGAAAGTCCATAGTACATCCTTACTAGAATAGAATAACGCCATCTGCAAGATTGGTACAATTAAGCTACATCTATTTGTAAATGATCTTAAAATATATGCATTTAAAAGCTTAGTTAAACGTCTTGTTGGATTGGAAGGTTGTGCAGTAGGGTACGTTTTACTATAAATAATCACTTAATATGTGAGCTTTTATATGGAAGGAAAAACATCTTTTACACGGTATCATTATATCATTATATACGACTACACACAACAACATTTGGAAACAAACTGCGGGTCGCCGATATCGATATTTTCCCGAGTCTCATATGATGCCTTCACTTTGCCTAGGTAATTATCTACTTTAGTTAATCAGTGATCTATTATTACTTACTATAGCTACATGTGATAAGTTGTACCATATATCACCCTTAACCAGTGGATCAGTGGCTAAATCTAATGCTCTTTGGAAACAAACCAAAGTCAAATCTAATTGTTGTGAATACAAACAACATAATCCTAAATTGTTATACAATTCAGCTGAATGAGCACCCATTGCTAATATTCTCCTGCAAACAATAATCTATTTACTTCTTCCGATTTTTTTATAATAATATTAAAACCTGTAGTATCTTAGAGATAATTCCGGTTGGTTATTATAGAAATGATAAACTCCAATGGAAGCAATAGCTTCTACATTCATTGCATCTTCTACGGCGACGTATCTATAATATCTAATGGAATTTTGCATTTCGCCAAGTACTTCATGTAGTCTGGCTAGCTCTATTAAAATAGTAACATCATTTGGAAAAATTTGAAGACCTGCTTTGCAGATTTCTTGAGCTGATAAAGGTTGATCTAAAACCAATTATGTGAAAGAATAGATATTAACAATGATGAATTATAACTTCAGATTGTTATGGACACTAGAGCACATAATCTGCTGACGAATTATTTCTTGTTTGGTCCGTTTTCTTAGTTCAATTTAACTCATATATACATATAAAAATATATTTTGTATCTACCTAATCTTACGTAAATTCTGGCCAGTCTGATAAATATTTCTATATGATGATATTGTTTTAAGGCACTTCGAAGTTGCTGCTCGGCATCTCGCACCAAATTTAAGCTAACATAGCATTTAGCTAACTGCACTTTCCACCACCAGTCTTTAAATTCGCAAAATTGCGTCGCCTGAACCGCTAATTCCATGGCATTTCTGACGTCTCCCTCGTGATAGAAAAGATATTCGAACAAGGGTTTCGCTAAATTAGAATTTTTGGCGTACTTCGATAAGTTCAACCTGGAAACCTGAATAAAGGGTCCGTCCTTTGTAGACAACATAGCGGCAGTTCCCAAACGGATAGCTCGGGCCGACTGTCCCGTCATTGGCCGGGCAGTTTTCAGTCTGTCAAATGAGGATTCCGGTCGACTTTGAGTTCCTGGTCTGACAACGCCAGAAATTGGTCGACCTGTACCTGTACGTGGTCTAGCTCTAAAAGAGTATTTATGTTGTACAATAAGAACAACATATTTTTAAGTACAGTATTTTAAAAATGCAACTTACGTCATGCTTGAACTTTGTAATATATTGCCATAATTAGATGCTTTTATAGAAGTTCCAGGTCTAGGCGCTGTAGCAACTGCATTTTCGTCCATTACATCCACGTCCATTAGATCTTCAGTTTCCATATCATCGACGTAGACCCTTTGTGTGAGGGCACGCATCTTCAAACACCACGCTGCTTGATCCAATGGCTGCTTCTCCAAAATGCTCGTACATATTTCGATACATTTGTCGTATTTGCGTCTTCTAAACTGGCTAAGTGCGTTGTATAATGGATCCATTGCCTAAAAACTATTATTTATTTATACAATTTTGGGCAAGAATTCTCTGCTTGTAAAAAAAAACTTTTAATCTCTTAAATTTATTTAATGGTAGCGTAGCTAAGTTTCCCAATATATCGATAAGCTGTTGATGTATTCCAACTTCGTCTTTTAATTTTTCACGAAGTTTTTCAGTATGTCGCCAACAAGTTCAGGAATAATGATATTCAATAAAACGTAAAATATTAATCACCCGAGTTTATTTTGACGTCTTTAAAATAGCCCACATTCGATATGCTATTCGATATGGTCTTTAGCTGCTCCTGCAAATTTCGTTTCATGGCTTCAATGAATTCGAAACATCTTCCACGAAGTGGTAGTTTGAGTTTGAGAAACAGGAAGAAGCCACATATGCTATATCTAATAAATTCTTAATCGTTGAATTAATTGAATTTCAAATTCAAGATTCAGATATAAGGATTTAAACAGGAAATGGTATATTACCATTAATATAATAGTGTTTTCAACAAGACCGATTAACTGTAGTCTCTAGTATCTCCAACATTTTCAATGATTCAATACAAGAAGCTTGTTTGAGAACACAAAATTTGAAGTATATTTTTTGTTTGATATATCTATTTATGTTAAAGGTGGTAAAGCACACTTGAATCATCTGGCAAAACCAATAACCGTAAACAAATTATTTTGCTTTCATATCTTTTACGCGAACCTTAAGTCAACAATTCAAAATATTCAATAGAAAGCTGCTTTAATATTTTCTAATATTGTTGATGATTTGAAACGCCTGAACCTGAGACTCTTACGGTATAACATGATAAAAATGTCCGTAATCGAAAAAGTACTAAAAGAAATTAATTCTGCGTGTTCAAGCCTGTAAGCAAAAGCTTCTTATTTCAATGAATGCGAATATTGTTAATTTAATTGAGTTCTAACAATTAGTTAGTCAACATTTATTGTATGCAAGCTACTCCAAGGTGTCTTAATATTTTCGAATGATGATGGTGATGATTTGAAACGCATGAACCTGAGATTCTTACAGTAACATGATGTGTCCGTAATCGAAAAAATACTAAAATGTATTAATTCAGCGTGTTCATACCTGAAATCCCAAACCAACTTATTTGAATGGACGTGCATATTGTTACTTTAATTGATTTTCTACAATTACTTAGTCTACATTGATTGTATGTAGACTACTCTAGATTCAACTGACCAGTTTAAATTCTGTGGATTCTTGTGTATTAACATATTTATGTAAATGTTGTAAGCATTTATTAATTAATAATAGATGCAATGTTATGTTCTTGTTGAGTATGAAATAAAAGAGAATTGTTATTATTTCATAGCTATTTATTGATATTACATTCTCTACAAAAGGCAATTCTTGATGCCAATCAGATAGGGTTTTACTAAGTAAAAAGTAAATATGAAATAGAGGAGATGAATGTAAAATTAAGAAAAATAGTTGGTCTAAGAATCAAGTCCCACGGAGCATACACTTCAATATCATATACTAGCCTGATTTTGAGAGATTTCTGCCAATAGTATCACATTTAAAAAATTAAAAAAATTAATTTAGATTTAAATGATTTGAAATTCGCCATAGACTTCAAATATTATTGTAAAGCGTGACAACCAATATCTCCATAACAATTGAAAATAACTTCATAGTTGTTTCACATTTCTGTAATAGGGCTTTTTTTTGCATAAAAATACTAACGAGTCTTATCCTCATATGTGACGTCAATAATGACAAGACGTTCACAAATCTTTTTTTTTAATTAAATTATAAAATGCATTCGTATGGCCACCTCGTTCCCTCAAATATGCATTTAACCGCCATGACAGTGTAGGCTGTGGTAGGTTTCTACATGATTCTTCTACGTATTAAGTTTTCTTCCTAAGAATATGGTCCTATGGAAATTCGCCATAGTCGTCAAATATTGTTGTAAGGCGTGGCAGCCAATATCCCCATAACAATTGAAAATAACTTCATAGTCCTTTCACATTTCTATAATAGGGTTTTTTTGCTTTAAAGTATTGACGAATCTTATCCTCATATGTGACGTCAATAATGACAAGACGTTCGCAAATCTTTTTTTTAATTAAATTATAAAATTCATTCGTATGACCACCTCTTTCTCCCAAACATGCATTTCCCCGCCATGACAGTGTAGGCTGTGGTAGGTTTCTACATGATTCTTCTGCATATGTAATACGAAATATCCTCTAGAATTAGATTTAATTAATTTTATAAAAAGCAGGTGATTTTCTGCGTCTTAAATTTTTTTCTAAGAATATGTTCCTATTGGATGAGGTCCAAGTAGGCAACACCATAAATTAGTACGTTTTTTATTTAACGACAACACATGCCAACATTATAAGGCTTATAAACAGACCAAAAATGACAATTATATTTATTTATATTGCTGTTATTTTATAGCGCGACTGATTTGCAATATATTTCTAAAGAAATGTGGAAGAACAATGGAGATACTCACAATTGTCATAGATATTGACTATTATGCATTACAATAATAACCATGCATAGGTAATGCTTGAATATTTGAAAATATTCATTGGACGTATAAATACATACATAATTATGTAGTTTTTTAATTTTGGTATTACTTCCAAAATAGACGTGATGTAAATTTAATATTTATTAAATTTAAATATAAATAAGTTAAATTTTCTTTACAATTTAAAATAACTTAAAAATCTAAATATAAAATTCCTAAATTTATATTTTTATAGTGAACAAATATAATTTCAATTGATTGAAAAAAAAACTAATCCAAAAATAACACGAAACTTTTACCTTACCCTGTATACACGCTTACATAACTAATAACAGAATAACTCGCAAAATTTTTACAAATTTACTAATGAAATGTATATAATTCGACTAATATTATGGAACCACTGATACTATTTTGTAATCCAATTGCAATTGTAGTCCAGTTTCCATGGTGATCTGTATGACATCGATTTGTTAGAGAAAACCGCGACAATTTATATCGCTGTCTTATTACTTTAAAACGAGGAATACAAGCTAATGTTCCATCTTTATGAAAAAGATTGGTTGTCTTCTAAATTTTGTATACAAATATACCTACATGTTATGTATTAATATGTTTCATTTGATAATCTTAAATGTATTTGTGTATTAAATAGTTATTTCGCAGTTATTAAGTCACTATACCAAGTTTTTTCAAATTTATGTCTCGTCAAAAACCGAAGTGTAGAACTAATCCGTATAGTCTTTGTAGAATTTTCATATTGTAAAATTAATTTTCATTTTCGTATAAAAATTGATGATCATGTCTTTTAGTTACTGCGACATTATAAAATCTGGAAAAAATCTTTGGGTATAGTAATGTTTGTTATTCAAAATTGAGATGTTTGGGGGTACTAGGAAAGTTTTGCAATACATCTTTATTTATTTAATTTTTTCAAAGTAATTTCCTCTACACTCAATACACCTTCCATCCTCCGAAACCAATCTTTAAACTAGTTCTGCCAAGTTTCACTAGGGAGTAAGGCACACTTGTTGTCCAAAGCCCGCAGAAGGTCCTCATCACTGGAAAACCGCCTTCCTTTTAGCTTCATTTTCACATGAGGGAACAGTGCAAAGTCGCAGGGAGCAAGCTATCATTTTCTTCTTTACAGATCGGGATTTTCTAACAACTTCGGGTGTGTCCTCATCATCAAAGACCCAAACTTTGTTTTGAGCTTTGGTCGGCACATCGTAATAGTACAGCCAAGTCTCGTCACCTGTCACGACGTTGTTCACATACCGAGATTGTCCCTTATTAAACTTTTTTAGCATCTTCCGGCACCAAGTTACACGTCGTGTCATCTGTTCTTCAGTCAGTCGATGCGGCACCCAGAGTGAACAAAGTTTCTTCACGTGCAAATGATCATGCAGAATCGAACGAATTGCTGGTGCATTTAGGCCTGAAGTACCCTCTATCTGTTGGTAGGTCACTCGCCTGTCCTCGCCAAGCATTTTCCTCACATTAGTAATGTTTTCCTCCATAACTGACTCCACAGTTAAATTTCCTCTTTGGAATTCTCTATACCATCTGAATATCGTTGTGCGATGTGGACAAACATCACCTAGTGCAAGAGTCATTTCTTCGAAGCACCGGTCTATGTTTAAACCACGCACGAAATTATAACGCAAAATTTCCCTTATCTCATTTCGTGACCACGATGCCATCGCAAGCACTTTACACTCTCACTGCTAATGAATAACTGAGCCCATCGACATGGCGCGGCGGCCACTACGCACGTATAAACATGTCTCAACATGCAGCAACAAGCAGCTTCCTACGATTCATTGTTGAATCATATTACAAAACTTTCCTAGTACTCTTTGGAATGTATTTGAATTTTAGATTCACGATGGTCAAATACAATAAATTTTCGAACAATTAAGAGAAAAACATATCGCAATAATAACTGATAGTTGTGGGTAGGTCGGTTGTTGGTGATATTAAGTTTACTTTGCGTTACCAATAAACAACTTATCTCTTGTGATCTAATGCCTTACATTCGTATAAGACATGGTCGATTTACAGTTAAGGTCTCCATTATATCTGCAAATTTCGTTCAAAATATCTTACATGTGTATAGCCTTGTTAACATACAATTACTATTTCAAGCAATTCTTCAACTTTTACATAGTTTAACTCATCAATAAAGTGTTTCCCATATTCAAGTTTGAGTATGCTCCTCCAGTATGTTCTATAGTGAACCTTGGTCCATATATCTATGTGCGCTTCTGTGATTGATCCGGCAGTCATGCAGGTTTATTCCACTGTACCAATTTTCTGATTTTCTCTCAAAATCGTCATAGTTGCCTGCATACGATCTTAGAGCTCTTCGATGTTCCTAACTCAGCCTTGCTATTCCTCAAAATAGGTATGCCAATGGAAATATTAATTTCATATATTTGAAAATTGCATAGACCTCTGCCTGAAATACCGACGAATATTCCCTTATTCCTAGATAAAAATGGCAAAAGTTTTGGCAGCATACGTCTTTTTTAGTACCATATCCGGTTTTAATTTGGTCTATGTACCAGATCTGCTCGCGTTGTAACACATCAAAAGTTCTTGTTATCATCTACATTGTTCTGAGATAATTACCTCAAATGCAGAATTAAAAACTTAGAAGAAAGTTCAGTAGAGCTTGCACTGCTGCAATACGGAACACACTCTCAAGTTCTATTTTCTAGAATATTTTTAAAAAATATATTTCATTAGATTTTAATTACATTATTTTCAATGGCAACGATTTAAATTATAATGATTAAACAAAAGTAGTCGCCCCATTTCATTGCTGAAATACTTAACATATTTCATTAGGTTTTTTTTAGTGAAAAGAAGTCATCATGTGCAAAATTCACCTACAAGATTTAAATAAAATAAACAAACTCTTTGTAATTGTTTATTAGCAAAGAGATAATACGTAAAGATTAATTTTTAGGTTTTAAAACATTTAGAAAACTTTATCCCGTCAAATTGATTATGCTATTAAATAGAAAACAAACTTCTTAATACAATTGTTTGCAGTAATACTATATTAATTGACAATATTTACATACATTAAATGTGAAAATTATATACACATCTGAAAATAAAATCTGTTCGTGACTTGCTTTTGCGAATTATATCTTCATTAATTATGCTAGATAGTAAAGTTACCTCTCAACTTTTTCATTATGGAAAAAGAACATAAATATTAACCAGGGAACAATTGCATATTTAATTAATTATCAAGAACTTTGTTTTACACGGTATAAATGTTTTACTTAATTTTAGTAATTCTTAAAAATTATTGCCAGAGATGATCCAAAATATTTTTAAGTTATTAATTCATATTCCCGTCTATATTGTAAAATACAAGTAAACTCGATTTTTAATTTTCAAAATATTTTCGTCAGTTATACTAATGCCATCTAAAAGCCATTTTATAAAACTTTCAATGTTCGTTTGGAATGGCGAATAAAAAAGTTCAGACACTCTAACACAGATGACGCATCAAATTTTTCAATTTTTTTCAATTATTTAGTTAAAACGTTCTTCTCCGATCGAGCGATTTATTATTACTATATTTTAAAAATAAAATTTGTTCAATATTTTTCAACAATCATTTACGATCTATTACCAAATTATTAATAAATTTTAAAATAATTTTTACTTAATCTTTAGCGCCATCTAATAAGTACTATACCAATTTTCATTGTACTTGATTCTTGTTTCAAACCTGAAAATTATAGTGTGACATGCCAACCGTAGGAGTTTGGACACTCTATCAGAGATGATACATCATAATGTTCTTCATTTATATTTATTTTTTTTTAATAAGATTCATTCTATTAAATTTTAAAAATATAATTGCTTTGATATTTATGTTATACATAATATTTCCGTATTAAAAGAATATATAATTTTGTTTACTTTTCTCGTAACTTTCCAGTATCATTCTTTCAATATCAGGTTTTAAAGTAGATTAGATGGATAAATTTCATATTTTTAAGTAGTTAGTAACTGATTTTAGAAATAGTAAATAACAATATTTATGTTCTACATAATGTTACCGTATTTTAAGAATAAATAATTTTTCCTGGCCTATAGCTTACTTTTCGTTGTGACTTTTCATATTCACAAGGAATAGATGTTACAAAGTCAGTGGCGGCTCGTGAGTATTTGACATGGTGAGGCAGATAGAATAATAAATATTCAAAATTGTTTACAATTGATTAATAAACTCTATATACCTACTACATATAAAAACAGTTTATATATATATATATATATATATATATATATATATATATATATAGGGCTTCCAGTACAAACAGGGCTGCCAGACGTGAACTGAGCCCTATATCGCGCCCCATTCGATTTTTAAGGGAAAACGAAGTTTCAAAGCAAACCCTTGTGAAACGAAAATAAATATTCTAAAAAATCAAACAAATTCTAAAAACATTAATCAAAAATAAGAACTCAATCTTCTAGGATTTAAAAATAAAAAATAAATACATTCCTATTATAATATAAAATTTAATAATATAACAAATATATACATATATATGTATATATATAAATCAACAACAATCCAATAACAAAATTTCAAAATTACCAAAATGAAAATATTTTAAAATACAGAGAATTTCCTTTATTGGCATTGCACGTAGAATTACATTTAATAGATTTTACTTCTTGTATAGCAAAGGTATCCTCCGGTTTTTTGTGTTAGCAAAATAATCAATTACATCATTATAAAATCGTTCATCCCTCGCCATCGTTTTAAC
>JAVIWB010000716.1:0-16711 GCA_031893035.1 Dermolepida albohirtum
CATCCTCACCGCGCTCATCCTGCACCACTTCGGCACCGAACAGGTCCGGGGCTTCGCCCTCACCCTGATTTTCGGCCTCATCGCCAGCATGTTCTGCTCCATCTTCGTCACCCGCTGGGTCATCGACGTCCTGGTCGAGTACAAGAAAATCACCGACCTCAGGATGCACCGGATGTTCCACAACGCCAACTTCGACTTCGTCAAGATCCGCCGGCCGGTGTTCGTCGTCTCCTTCCTGCTGGTGGCGGCGATGATGGTGGTGTTCGTCATGCGCGGCGAACGCAACCTCGGCCAGGACTTCACCGGCGGCGTTCTCGCCAACATCGCCCCGTCCAAGCCCCTGGCCATGGAAGAGGCCCGCGCCCTGGCCTCGGAAAACCTCCGCGACTTCCCGGACGCCCGCGACTCCCTCCAGTCCTACGGCGGCGCCGACAACCAGAACCGCTACGCCGAGTTCGTCGTCCGCACCAAGATGGTGGAACTGGATGCCGACGCCCTCGAAGAAGCCAGGAAGGCCGGCATCCCCAAGTTCACCGCCGAGGACTTCCGTTCCGCCCTGCGCAAGGCCTTCGACCTGGTTCCGGACGGCTTCACCGTCCTGGGCATCAACCAGGACCTGGCCCCCGAGGGAGCCAGGGCCTTCAACGTCAGGCTTTCGCTCCAAACCCCGAAAACCCCGGCCGAACTGTCAAAGCTGCTGGTCGATCAGCCCGACGTCACGCCGCTGTTCGTCGGTCCCGCCGGCTCCAAGCCGACCGTGGTCGACGGCGCCGTCTCCGAGGCGGTCGCCGCCGGCGGCGCCCCGGTCGGCGAGTTCGACATCGTCATGTCCGTCCCCGGCCTCGACCACGCCGGCGCCTCCCGCGACGACACGGCCATGGCCGGCGTCATCCGCGAGGCCCTGCAGGAACTGCGCCGCGGCCGCGCCATCGACTTCACCGATCCCTTCCCCCGCTTCACCTCGGTGGGCCGGACGGTCGCCAAGTCGATGGAGGCCAACGCCATGCTGGCCATCCTGTTCTCGGCGGTGGGCATTTTCATCTATATCCTGCTCCGCTTCCAGTTCCGGATCGGCTTCGGCGTCGGCACCCTGATCTCGCTCATCCACGACACCTTCTTCGTCATCGGCGCCCTGGCGGTCGCGGACCAGCTCGGCATCCTGAACGGCCAGATCGATCTGACCGTCATGGCCGCCGTCCTCACCGTGATGGGCTATTCGCTGAACGACACCATCGTGGTGCTGGACCGCATCCGCGAACACATCGGCGACTCCGAGCACCCCTCGGACGAAACCATCAACGCGGCCATCAACCAGACCCTGTCCCGCACCATCATCACCAGCGTCACCACCCTGCTGGTGACCATCGCCCTGATGATCTGGGGCGGCGACGTGATGCGCGGCTTCTCCTACACCCTGCTGGTGGGCATCGTGGCCGGCACCTTCTCCTCGATCTTCATCGCCAGCCCCATCCTGGTGGAGTTCGCCCACTACAAGCGGAAGCGCGAAAAGGCCCGCCTGGACAAGCGCACCTCCGATTCGCTGCGGAAAAGCCAGGCCGGAACGAAATAGGCCCGGACAACGCTTCGACATCGACACCACCCCGCCCTCCGGGCGGGGTGGTGTTTTTGGCGGCGATTCCCCCTTGGTGGACTTTTAAAGGAAAGCAAACGGTGGTTTGTTTGCTTTCCTTTAAAAGTCTACTCGATCGCAGCGTTGCAATATTATCCTAGCCATTTCTTTGATCTTTTCAGCTTTTAGCCCAATCTCATTTTTGTTTAGATTATTATCATTCATCTGCAACACCTGTTCCAGCCAAAATTTGTGATATTGCTTGTTCCCAACAAAACGAGTTATACGAGACTGAGAAGTTGATATATTTTTCCAATTATCCATTATTGTATCAACATAACAATAATAAGCATAAGAAACAAACCAAGAAGCCCCCATCTTATTCAGTATATGACCACCCTCGAAATTAAAACTCATTTGAAACCCTCCTTTGAGAATCATTATGACCGTGGAACGGAATCTCTAGAATCAATAATACACATCGGGATGGCCGGGTTGTCAATACAAAACAATATGGAATGCAGCAGAAGAAAATCGTGGATCTCATATTAGTGGACTTTTAAAGGGAACCTCTCGGAACCAACATTTTTGCATCCCAATTATTTACATTCCCGATTTCCTGAAAACTGCGCCTTCAAACCGTCAAAACAGAGTCGCATTCAGCCGTGATTCTCTCGGCGGCGGCCGGAAAAAGCCTCCCGGCCGCCGCCGAGGGGCGCTCAAGAGACAATGCCCCTCTTCAGTATGACAAAGCGGGAGATATTGTACGCCAAATTCCTCAGCCCTATCTTCACTGTGGCGCGGGCAAGACCAATCGTCCGCACTATCAGGCTGCCCGCCGTCTGCAATTGGGCACCGAAGACATGCTCCACCCGAACGCGTATCGTGGAGCGGGCGCGATTCGCGCGCCTTTGCTCCTCAGTGAGCGGGTGATTGGCGTACCCCTTCTCGTGTATACATGGAAGATATGGCGAATCCGGGGCCGACATGCGCTCCACCCGTTCACTGGACATGTAAGCCGAGTCGGCGTACACCGAAGGGTCGGCGTTCGGCGACAGTATCGTCTCGCACTCGTTGGAATCATGGACGTTCGCCGGCGTGACGGCGTACCCGCGAATCAGTTTATGGTCCACATCCGGAGCGATGTGATTCTTGTAGCCGAAAGACTGCTTGCCGTTCTTCCGCGTCCACTTGGCGTCGACGTCTTTTTGCGCCCGGGTGTTGTCGCTCCACTCCGTGACCTCTTCGCCGCGCTTGAGTTTGTCGTTGTTCGCGCGGGAGTCGCGGCGAATGGGAACCCTGACGATGCTGGCATCGACTATTTGCCCACCCCTGGCGTCGAAGCCGGACCGGTTGAGGTGCTCGCCAAAACGGGCGAAGAGCTTCTCCGTCAGCCCGTGTTCCTTGAGGCGTTCGCGGAAAGCCCAAATGGTCTTGGCGTCGGGAACGTCGTCGCCCATGCCCAAGCCAAGGAATCGCATGAAGGACAGGCGGTCGAGAACCTGCTGTTCGAGACTGTCGTCCGAGAGATTGTACAGTGACTGCAATATCAACATCTTGAACTTGAGAAGCGCGTCGATGGGCGGACGACCGCCTTTGGAGGTATCGATATTCTCGCGGAGTTGCGACAGCTCGGGGCGGAATAGCTCCCAATCGATCAGCTCGTTCAACTGCTTGAGTGGGTCGCCATTGCGATAATCTTGGCCAGACGGCTTTGTGTGTCGAAAAGACCTTTGAACATGGAAGACTCCTTCGAAGGGATAGGGGGAACATGAAGTACTGTTTCCCCCATAAACGCTTCCTTCGGAAGAAATGAAAATAATGGAGGTTTTTAGAGGTTCCCTTAAGAAAGTCGGGCCAACCGCCGCCTGATTTTCTTTAAAAGTCCACTATGCCGAACCCATTTAAAATCCGGTTGCCTGAGCTCACAGCCCGAGTCGCGCATGCAGGCTGAAAGATCAAAAAACCGGATCTCCCGCGCGACCGGGCACATCGTCAAACCATCCGAATTCAACCGCGATCGGAAGGTTGCGGAAAAACCGTCCCGGGACGGCGGCGGGGGTTGCGTTTTCCGGCGGAATCGCCGACAATTATGCGCCTAAAGCGCGCTTTATGTGCCCGGAGGCGGATGAAGCGGCGGCGCGACCGGAGAACCGCGTGGACACGGAACTCAAAAAAAGTCCCAGGGGGCGTCCCAGCACCCACGTCAAGCCGACGGCGCGGCAGTCCCGCGACACCGGCTTCCGGTCCAGCGTCAACGCCCGGAAACTGCTGTCCTCCCTCGCCCTCGGCGTGCTCATCACCGTGCTGGCGGCGACATTCAACTCCATGATTCACGACCGCCGCCTTCCGGCCATGGCCGTCGGCAACCGCATTTTCGGCTCCGAAGTGACGAACGATCCCAATTGGCGGCCCTCCCGGTCCCCGGTCGGGCGCTTCCTGCGCATCCTCGCCGGCATCGTCAACATCACCGACGACGTCGCGACCGACGTCATGTACCGGGCGCGCGGCCCGGGCGATTTCCCCTCCACCGCCGATCGCATCGCGGTCATCGCCATCGACGAGGAAAGCATCCTGCGCCGGGGCTCCTGGCCATGGTCGCGCCAGGATATCGCGGAACTGGTCAACAGGGCCGGCGACGCCCAGGTGATCGGCCTGGACCTGATCTTCAACGACCACGACCGCACCTCCCCCATCAATTACGTGGAGCGGTTCGAGAACCTCTTCGACCTGAAAATCCCCGCCGCCTCCGTCGATCCCGAAATCATGGACAACGACCTGCGCCTGGCGAAGGCCATTTCCCGGACCAGGGCGGTCCTCGGCGCCGTCCTCTACAACGGCGTCGAGACCATGGCGACGCCGCTGAGGCCGGCCGCCGCCTTCTCCCTGACCACCGCCTCGCCGTCCCGCTCGGCCGTCTCCCAACAGGACGTCCTGCTCAAGCAGGCCCAGAACATCCTGACCGACATCCCGGCCATCCGCGAGAGCAATCCGATCGGCGAGGGCTTCGTCAACCTGTTCCCGGGACCGGGCGGCGGCGTGCGCAGCGTCCCCCTGTTCGCCCACGTCCCCGATCACGCCTTCACCTTCCCCTCGGCCGAGGATCGACTGATCTATCCCTCGCTGGCCCTGGAAGTCATGCGGGTGGCCCTGGACGGCAACGGCTACCGGCTCGACCTCCGGGGCGACATGGTGAACATCCCCGAATTCATCGATCCGGGCGGATCGGGCGATCGCTATCCCGTCGTCGGCGTGTCCGTCCTCGGGCAATTCGGCGGCCCGAACGAAAAGGTGCTGCTCCGCATCCCGCTGAACGAGCTGGGAGAGATGGAACTGGCCATGCTCGGCCACCACCGCGATTTCACCATCTACCCGGCCTGGGAGGTCCTCGAGGGCAGGCACGACGGGGCCTTCAAGGACAAGCTGGTGCTGATCGGCGGCACCAGCGAGGCCGTGGGCTACGTGGTGACCTCGGGCATGCCCATTCCGGTGGTGTCGGTGGTCGAGACCCACGCCGCCATGCTCTCGGCAATGATCAAGGGCGATTTCATGCAGAGCGGCTTCCAGGAGGACTATTCCTGGCAGCAGATCGCCATCCTCGTCTCCGGCCTGGCCGTGACCATGTCGATCATCTTCGGCAGCCTGGGACTGGGAATCTACGTGTCGATCCTGTCCCTCCTGGCCATAGTTCTCGTCAACTACTTCTTCTTCTTCCGGCGCGGGCTGGACGTGGGCGTCACCCTGCCCCTGCTGTCCACTCTGGCCGTGCTCCTGGTCCTGGTGGTGACCAACTACCTGGTGGTGGGCCGCGAACGGCGCTTCATCCGCCGGGCCTTCTCCCTCAACGTCAGCCCCTCCATCCTGGGCTACCTGGAAACCCACCCCGACCGCCTGACCTCGCTGCAGGGCGAGAACCGCCACATGACCGTGCTTTTCACCGACATCCGCGGCTTCACCAGCATCTCCGAGCGCATGACCGCCCCGGATCTGGCGCGCTTCCTGAACGAATATTTCACCCCCATGTCCGACATCGTCATGCGCAACATGGGCACCGTCGACAAGTTCATAGGCGACGGGCTGATGGCCTTCTGGAACGCCCCCGCCGACAACCCCGATCACGCCGGCGACACCGCCCGCGCCGCCCTCGGGATGGTGGAGAAGCTGGGCGAGCTGCAGGCGGGCTGGACCGGCCGCGGCCTGCCCCGCATCTCCATCGGCTGCGGCATCAACACCGGCCCCATGTTCGCGGGCTACATGGGCTCGGAACAGCGCAAGAACTACACCGTCATGGGCGACAACGTCAACATCGCCAGCCGCCTGGAAAACCTGAACAAGCTCTACTCCTCCAACATCCTGATCACCGAAACCACCCGCCGCGAGCTGGGCGACGCCTTCGTCTGCCGGGTGGTGGACAAGGTCCGGGTCAGCGGCAAGGCGTCGGCGGTGATCATCCACGAACTCCTGCGCCACGGTCCGGCCAGCGACGAGGAATACGAGGAACTGGCCGCGTTCGCCAGGGTGTTCGAACTGTACCAGGAGCGCGAGTTCGCGGCCGCCGAGTCCCTTCTGAAGGAGTTGGTCTTCATCCGGCCCATGCCGCTGTATAAAATGTACCTGGACCGGCTGGCCATCTACAAGGCTCTGCCGCCGCCCCCGGATTGGGACGGGACCTTCGCCATGGTGAACAAATAGCAGGCAACAAACGACAAGCGTCGGGACGGACCCGACCGGGAGCGCCGCGATGTACGCCCTGTTCATATCCTTCAACGTTCTCTGCGGGCTCGGCCTGCTCGCCGCCCTGTTCCGCTGGGACGCCGCGCGCTCGCGCAGGCAGACGTTGCGGACCGCCGCGCCCATGCGGGACGCCGAGTTCGAGGAACGCTGCCAGGCTCTCGCCCGCCACACCGATGCCGCCATCGGCGCCGACGTGCGCGGGATCCTGGCCGAAGCCTGCGAAATCCCCCGCGAATACGTGCGGCCGGAGCACAAGCTGGGCTACCTCTTCCACTGCCACGGCCTGCTCCTGCCCCGCGTCGACATGCGGCGCATCGCCTGCCTCATGAAGAAACAGCCCTGGTATCCGCTGATCAAGGACCGGATCAAGGACATTCCGCCGCCCGGCGACGACACCAGCGTGGCCGAATTCGTCGGCGACGTGGCCGACATGCTCCACATCCCCGTCAGCATCCACCATTTGAACTGAGGAAACGATGAAGTTCTACCTGGATCTATTTTTCGTCTTCTTCCGCATCGGCATCTTCACCCTGGGCGGCGGCTACGCCATGGTGCCGCTGATCGAACGCGAGGTGGTGGACAAGAAGGGCTGGATGCCGGACCGGGAATTCATCGACGCCCTGGCCATCGCCCAATCCCTTCCCGGCCCCATCGCCGTCAACACCTCGGTGTTCGTCGGCTACAAGACCCGGCGCTTCCCCGGGGCGGTGGTGGCGGCCCTGGGCACCATCCTGCCCTCCTTCATCTGCATGATCGTCATCGCCACCTTCTTCGTGAACATCCGCGAAAACCCCACGGTGGCGGCGGTCTTCACCGGCATCCGCCCGGCGGTGGCGGCGCTGGTCGCCGCCTCGGTGTGGAGCCTGGGGAAAAAGGCCCGGCTGACCCGGCTGACCATCCTCCTGGCCGTCGCCGCCGCCCTGCTGGTGTGGCTGGCCAGGGTCTCCCCGGCCTACATCGTGCTCGCCCTCGCCGCCGCCGGCGCCATGTTCCCGGCCTCCAAGCCGGGCGAGTTGAAAAAGGACGCCGAAAAGGATTTGCGCGAGGCGGAGGAGGACGAGGCCGCCGAACCGGAAAAGAAGGAGTCCCAATCGTGAATCTCCACGCCGCGCTGTTTTACTCCTTTCTGAAAATCGGCTTGTTCGGCTTCGGCGGGGGCTATGCCATCCTGCCTCTGATCAGCCACGAAGTGGTCGACGTCCGGCAATGGGCCTCGTTCAGCGAATTCGCCGACATGGTCGCCCTGTCCCAAATGACGCCCGGCCCGGTCGCCCTCAACACCGCCACCTATGTCGGCTACACCATGGAAGGCATATCCGGCTCGGCCGTGGCCACCCTTTCCGTTTCCCTGGCCCCCTTCGTCATCATGTTCACGGTCTGCAGCTTCTTCATGGCCATGAAGGATCATCCCCGGGTGGCCGGAGCCATGCGCCTGCTGCGCCCGGCGGTGGTCGGGCTGGTGCTGGCGGCGACGCTGCTCCTGATGAACCGCGAATCCTTCATCGACTGGATGAGCGGCGTCATCTTCGCGGCCGCCTTCGTCCTCACCGCCTGGCTGCGCGTCCACCCCATACAGGTGCTGATCGGTTCCGGGGTTGTGGGCTGGGTTTATTATGGCCTGCTCTAGTACACAGTCAATCTTGTAACTTCGGATAAAGGCGTTTCAGCTTTATTCGCGCCTCTTTGTTTGTGAAGCGCCAGTCGATTTTGTTCACGGAGGCATTTCTTTTTTCCATCCAGGCGTTTGTTTGTTGGCGCATGGCCGACAAATCCGCGACACGCTCGGCAAGGCCATGATTGTTGAGCACGCTCAGCTCTATCTCGGCCATATTTAGCCAACTACCGTGCTTGGGGGTGTAATGGATTTCCAAACAATCGCAAATCCTCTTTGCCTCCTTCGGCTCAAATGCCTCGTACAGCGAGGCTGTGCTATGGGTATTGAGATTGTCCATCATCAGCACGATTTTTTCCGCCATGGGAAAATCGACGTCGACAAGGTGGAGAACTTGCTCCGCCCAATCCTTGCGGGTTCGACGCTCCGTCACCTCCACTCGACGCCAACCCAACAGCGGCGCGGAAAACATGAACAGGTTGCATGTGCCGTTCCTCACGTATTCATGGTCATACCGTTCCGGTTCACCAGGCCGTACCGGAATAGGAATACGTGTCTCGCCGATGAGCTGCCTGGGACATTCATCCATGCAGACCAAAGGGCGATCTTTGTCTATGGGGCGCTCATAACATCAAGCACATCCTCCATGTTGGCGACGAACTCGGCATTGCCCTCTGGAGGAATGCAGTACTCTATCCGCTGCCAAGGCTTAAGTTCATTTTTTTTAACGTCTGCCGGACCGTCTCGTGCGATAAACTGTAGAGCTCCAGCTCCGCTACCAAACGATCACGCAGCAAACGGATGGTCCAGCGGTTACAGCCCTCCGGCTTGGGTGAACAAACTAAAGCGACGAGTTGGGCTTCGGCTCTTCCGTCAAGCACGGCGTTGCGATGGCCTCGGGGCTTGCCGTTGAGAGTAATTTCAAATCCATCCTCAACAAACCGCTGCCGCAATTTCTCGATGGCTCTTGATGTCAGGCCGGTTGCAGCGGCGATAGATGCGTCGGAAAGCCCATTGTGCGCATGAAGCAATACTTGTGCCCGATTACGAATTTGTGCCCCTCGCTTGCCGTTGCGCAGTATCTCGGTGAGTTGCCCGCTCTCCTCTTGCGTCAGAGTGACAAGGTAAATTTTTCGCATCGCTATCAGGCGCGGAACACGGTCCCGCATGACGCGCTTGACGTCGCGTAACAGTTGGCGGACGTGCTTGTGACTGCGCTTGCCGTTCACCACCGACAGGACAAGGCGGTTCTCCGGGTCAAACGCCACATGGTCCCAATTGTCGCCACAGAACGAGTCAGTCTCCGGGTCGCGGCGCGCTTCCTTTTTTCGGACGAATGACCACTTTTCGTCCATTTGCGCCTCTTGGGTGTTCGGGGGAAAAAGCGACCAGCTCCTGATGCGCTTTTTCCGCATGCTTCCCCGCCATCCGGGCCAGGCGGTTGACGGTGCTTTTATCCGTCCCTGTAAGTCGTGCTGTCTGCCGAACGCCATTTTGCTCGAACAAGTGATTCAAAACTCCCATGGCCTTCTCCGACCGTCTCCTAGTTAAATGCGTAACAAAAAAAGCCGGAAATACCATAACACCAATTTTGGCTGCGGGTACGGCCAACGGGGCCGGAGCGCGCGGAAAGTTGAAATTCCCATCCAGGTCGAAATGCGCGTGGCAAAGCGGGGAAAATAGGCTATAATGGTGGTGATTGTCGCGTTTCATTCAAGGAATGGGATATGATCGCAAGTAAAACCGACAACCCGAAGGGATCGCAGGTTGCGGCCCGCGCGTTGCGGATCCTGTCGGCATTCGAGGAAAACGAGGCGCTCACCCTGTCGCAGATCACCGCCGGCCTGGATTTGGGCACCTCGGCGACGCACCGCCTGCTGACCACCATGGTGGATATGGGCTTTCTCATCAAAGACAAGAGCAAAACCTACCGTCTCGGGCCCATGATTCTGCGTCTGTCCCACCGCACCCAGAGCGGCCTGAAAGGGATAGCGCGTCCCCTGCTCCGGAAATTCGCCAAGGAAACAGGGGAGAGCATCTACCTGAGCGTGTCGCAAGGCGTGTATCACATCTGCATCGATCGGACGGAAAGCGATCATCTGCTTAAGTGGGATCTGGACATCGGGATCATGGAATTCAGCGACGCCGGCTCCATCGCCAAGGCGTATCTTGCCTTCAACGAGGAGCAGGACCTCGACGCGCTGTTGAAGGATCTGGTCCTGTCGGGCTACACCAGCCACACCATCAAGAACAAGGAAAAACTGAAACGGGAATTGCTGCAGGTGCGGCGCGACGGCTATGCCTTCAGCGACGGCAAGCGCAACGAGGATGTGCTCGGGCTATCCGAGCCCATATTCGAAGACAACCTGGCATCGCCCGGCAGCGCCAAGGCCGTGCTCAGCGCCTTCATCCCGCGATCGCGGTTCAATCCGGAAATGAGCGACCACATTCTGCGGACCCTTTTGGAAATATCGCGGCAGATAGGCGCCCTTATTTGAATTGGCGGCCGCGCTCCTGCGGGCCGATTCCTCGCATGGAATGCATCATGAATACCGAGATCCAAAAGAACCGGTGCCCGATCTGCGGAGCCGAAACGAAAGAGGCGTTCACCCGCCGCTCGGAACGGCTCGGGCGCGATTTCACCATAAGGCGATGCGACGCATGCCGCTTCGCCTTTGTGGAAAATCCCTGTCTCGACTACGCCGCGATTTACGATGAAGCGTACTACAAAGGGCGCGGAGCGGATTCACTGGTGCGCTATCAGGAGGAACTCGACTCGCCGGACACCGCCCTGCGCCGGTTGGAATGGGAAGGCTTGGCGGAATGGGTTCGGGAGTCGGCGGCGGCCCACCCCGCCCTTTCCCCCAATCCGTCCGTTCTCGATTACGGCTGCGGCAATGGCAGACTCGCCTGGTATTTGTCCCAAAACGGTTTTTCCGGCGCCTGCGGCTGGGACATCGGCTGGATGGCGGAACAGGCGAGAAAGGCGGGAATGCCGGTTCTCGAAACCTTTCCAGCCGGAAAAACCTTCGATGTCGTTCTCGCCGTGGAGGTCGCCGAACACGCTGCCGATCCCCTGGCCATGCTGTCGGAGATCCGTTCGCTCCTGCGTCCCGGCGGGCTGTTGCTGCTGACCACGGGCAATGCGAACCCCTGGTGGAACAAGCTTGACCGGTGGCGGTATGTCATCCCCGAAATCCACCTCTCCCTTTTCACGCCGCAAAGCCTGACCCTGGCAATGGAGAAAGCCGGTTTCGTCGCGGAGGAAAACCACTTTTCCCCGGCCTGGAAACGGATTTTGCGTTTCAAGATACTGAAGAACCTCGGCGTTTCTTCGCACAATGCATTGGCCGGTCTCTCCGCCTTGGTGCCCGGTCCGTGCCTGCGGTGGGTGGATAAACTATACGGCGTGACAGCGATGCCGCATGGAGTGGCTATCTGAAATTTTTCTGCAATCAGTGGATTTCTTGACGGATTCTTCATGGGAAAATGGCCGAAAAAACTTCCGGAGTTGACGGAAGAGCAGAAGCGCATCAGCGACGATTTCATGAACGAGCATCTGCACGCCGTTCAAACCAGGTGGTATGGCTTTGTCGAGAAGTTCAACCACAGCTACCCGCTTCGCTCCTTCAGGCCGGGCGCGCGCACACTCGAGATCGGCGCCGGCATAGGCGCCCATCTCGCCCATGAGGACTTGTCGTCGCAGGAGTACCACGCGGTGGAGCTGCTGCCCGATCTGGTCGAACAGGTCAAGCGGAAATATCCGTCGGCGCAGGTCGAGCAAGGCGATGCCCAAAAAGAACTATCCTACCCGGATGCGTATTTCGATCGGGTGCTGGCGGTTCATGTTCTGGAGCACCTTCCGGATTTGCCCGCCGCCCTCAAGGAAATTCGAAGGGTTATCAAGGCCGACGGCGTTTTTTCCATCGTCATACCCTGCGAAGGCGGTTTGGCGACAAAAATGGCGCGGGCAATTTCCGCCCGCCCACACTTCGAACAACGCTATGGCATGAGTTACGATTTTTTCATCGACTCGCAACACATCAATATGCCGCATGAAATCATTGAGGAGCTGAAGGCGTATTTTTCCATTTCTCACAGTTCGTGGTACCCTTTGCTGGTGCCGTCGGTGAATTTGAATCTTTTCATCGGAATGACATTGCTGCCAAAATGAACATGCCAAGCACTCCCCGCTTGACCCAACTCTTCCAGAAACAATGAGTTTCATATAATACAGGGCGGAAACCTGAAGACCGGAAACTTCAAAGATAAGCGAGCGGTGGTTTGTCCACTTAGGGCCTGTCACGAAATAACTATACCAACCACAGTACACGACATTTTTTATGCGGGCGCAATTTGAGCGCCTCTGAGTAGCCCAAATGCCTTCGCCGCCCTTTGGCGAAGTTGGCGGCAGGTGCCAAGAAAGATACTCGCCAATAGCTCCCTGCCTCGGCGGAAGATGCTTTGTGCGCGTCGAGCTAATCGCCGAATCAGTCGAATCGGTTCGCCGTTTGACACGCTCCAAGCACCCATGGCGTAACACCAGGCAAAGCCGACGGCCAGCACCGCCATCAGGCGTTCATATTTGCCGCCGCCCCGCAGACGGCTTGATTCGAGATGGAAGCCGTGCGTCTTGAGCTTCTCGAAGCCGGTCTCGATATTCCAGCGGCGGAGATAAAACAGCTTGGCGTCGGACGCGGAAACGCCGGAATAGCCCAGAATCAGCAGTTCATCCTTGCTGGTACGGACTCCGCAAACACCCATGTCCACGCCGCATATATGGCACACGCCCAAGTCCTGCCACTCGCCGGGGCGAAGCGCGGCGAAATGAGCGCGAGCGTCTTGTGTACAACCGCCTGTCGGTGTGGTTTTCATGTTTTCGCGCAGGCGCATGACAAACGGAATCCGCCGTTCAAGCAGCCACGCGAACCACTCCTCGCCCACAAACTCTCTGTCTCCCACGAGACACTGGATGCGTGGGACATCGAGGATGCGCAGAAGGCGTTGTGTTAGACGGATTCTTTTCTTGGTATTCGAGTTGCCGGGACGACGAAGGTCCGTCCATAATAATGGTTGTCCGGCGTCGCCGAGGCAAATGCTCAAAACCAGAAGGTTGACATCGTTGTCGCGGGCCTCCCAGTTGGTTCGGTCCATGGCAATGATCAACGGGTTTTGCCCCAGAATCGCACTCAGGAGCCCCAGGATGAATCGTGCGACGAGCTCGTAATCAGGACGCAACCGCAAAAAGAAATTTTGCAGTCTCCTGAACTTCGATTCAGCACGAGCCTCACCTGGCAAATGGGTGGCGACGTCCGCAAGACGCACCGATTGGGCTTGAACAGCAGCCATAGCGGCCGCCGCAAAGCAATCGGCTCGGGCCTTGTTCAATCGAAGCCCTTGACGAAGCTCGCTAGCGAGCTTACCGTGTGTGGTGGGGAACATGGCAGTCTCTCCGGGTGTACCGGGGTTGTTTTGGCACCCGTCATGTTCCCCATTAACACTCCCAATTTCAAACGGTTAAAGTTGGCGAAGTTGTTTTTTGTCGTGTACAGTGCTATACCAACTTATACCGGAGATTTGTATACTTGTCGCACTGTACACGACTATTTTTAATTAAAACCTCTGTAACTATACCGGAGTCATTTTAAAATTCGGTAAATTCAGTATGCGTTTGTCACCTGTTTTTCGGTGCCTTGTCCAAAGAGTTGGAAGTTGTGTGTGAGGAGCGTCCTCAGCTCGTCGGCGTATTCCGACAAGCATTCGAAAAACATCAGGACTTCCTCCGAAAACTCCCTGAACGTCGCGTAATAGCGATTGTTCATGACTTTCTTGCGGAAAAACTTCCATACGCGCTCAATCAGATTCAGATTGGGCGAGTAAGGCGGCAAAAACCACAATTGGATTCGGCTTTCTCCCGTCTTCAGGTAGTCGGTTACTGGTTGAGCGTGGTAATAGCCGGCGTTGTCCACGATGAGATGGATGTGCGGTGCAAGCGGATTCGCCGCCTCAATCGCCTTCAGGAGCTCCACTGTCGCCTGGGCGTTGACGCTGTCGACCCGCTGCACGATGAGTTCGTTCGTCACGGCATTGAGGGCGCCGTGAAGATTCAGGCGCTGGCGGCCCGAATTGGCCACGAGTTCCTTCTCCTCGCCCCGTCGAATCCAACCGTAGGCTGGCGACGAGTTATGCGTGGGATGCACTGCATCCGCAAAATACACCGGCGCTTCGGGAGCTTTCTGCGCCATCAGTTCACGGAAGCGCCGGACGAAGTCGGCCTGTGCCTCGCGGTCGGCCTTGCCGGGAACATGCTTGGGCTTCTTGTAGACGAAGCCAAGCGTATGCAAAAGAACGCGCATGCCGCTGACGCTGTAGGTGATGCCGAACGCCTCAAGTACATGATTGACGACACCTTGGCAGTCCATGTACAGGGTATCGTCAAGATGGCGCTCAAGCTCTTTGCGCTGCTCCGGAGTGAGCTTGAAAGAGCGGCCATCGTACTCGTCCTTGAGCAGGCCGTCGATGCCGCCGCCCTTGTAGCGGTCGACAAAATTACGGACCGTCTGCTCGTCGAGAAAGGTGATTTCCGCCACTTGCGGCACGGATTTGCCCTTGTCGAGATGAAGAATCGCCGAAGCGCGACCATGCTCACGACCGGAAAAATCCAGGCGGTTGAGGAAGCCGCAAAGCTCATGGCGCTCTTTATCGCTGAGAAAACCCTTGAAGGTATCCATAATTACAGTGTAACCAATGGAAATCACAAATGCCAACTTTTACCGAATTTTAAAATGCGACCAGCACTGTACACGACTATTTTTAATTAAAACCTCTGTAACCAATTGCTAAATAAGGAATAATCTTAAAATTGGTCAATTTTAGGCTATTTTACGATTACTTTTGCAATATCAATATGTTATAGCGATCTCAGCAAAAAGTAGTCGTGTACTGTGATGCGACCAGTATAATCGTGGGTAAGTCTTCTTCATTTTGGTTCGTGCTTTTTCGACCGTAAAGGACCATTTGATTTTACATTTTTGCTTGTTTCGTCTGTTTTGCCAAGCGGCTATTTCGGAGCGCATTCTTTCCATGCTTGGTATACGCTCCGAGAGTCCATGATGATTCAAAACGCTGAGTTCTATTTCGGCCATGTTGAGCCAGCTGCCATGCTTCGGTGTATGATGAATTTCAATGCGGTTCCATATGCGCCTTGCTTCTGACGGCTCAAACGCTTCGTATAGCGACGCAGGGCCATGCGTATTGAGATTATCCATTACAAGCACTATCTTGTCGGCATGGGGGAAGTCCTCGTCCACGAGTTTCCTCACTTGCCCAGCCCAGTCTTTACGGGTTTTCTGCTCTGTGACCGCGACCCTACGCCAGCCTTCATATGGCGCGACAAACAGGAATTGATTGCATGTCCCATTACGCACATACTCCGTGTCATAGCGTACCGGATGTCCCGGCGCAGTGGTTAATGGAAGCCGGGCTTCACCGATGAGTTGCTTGGGGCACTCGTCCATGCAAACAAGTGGACGAGATGGGTCTCGTGGCCGCCGATATACAGAGAGGACGTCTTCCATGCATGCTACGAATTCCGCATTGGCTTTGGGCGGGATGCACCACTCCCGCCTTTGCCAAGGCTTGGTATCACTTTTTTTAACGTTTTACGAATCGTCTCATGGGAGACGTCACTTGCGTTGACGCTTTCAAGCGCGAGGAATTTCTCCCGGATAACACGCAAGGACCAGTGACTATGGCCATCCGGCTTCACCTCACAGGCTAATGCGATAAGTCTTGCCTTGTCCTCGCCAATAAGCGTTTCCGCGCGCGGCTTCTTGGGAATCCCATTAAGGGTAAGCTCGAATCCCTTCTCGACAAAATGCCTGCGCATATCCTCGATGCTGCGGATACGCATGCCGCTGATGATCGAGTTCGCTTTGTCGGTCAGCCCCCGATGAGCAAGAAGCATCGCATGTGCCCTTTTTCGTTTCTGGGCGCTATGCTTGCCGCCGGGATGTCCCGTGCGTTGTTGAAACTGCGGTTGGTGCTCCCTGCCGAAGAATCTATCCAAGTACTACACCACCCGCCCGTCCCAGTTGCGGCCGCGCCTGGGATGGCCCCCGTTATCGGAATCATTCGCGCCGGCGGCGTAGCGCCTCCCGCAGTCTACCAAGGTCTTTGTGGTTCCGCAAGCGACGGAAGCCCCGCTCCGCTTCAAGCAAGGCATAGGCAAGCCACCGCGACGCCTGATTCGTGTCTTTTCGCCACCGGCACACGCGAGTTGTTTTTCGCCGAACATTCCGGAATGGGTTCTCTATCAGGTTTATCGAAAGAAGGCTCTGGTTAAGGGTCGCCGGCACGTTTAGACTGTGCAGTCCCACCAGGTCGTCCCCCGCCTCCCGCAAACTCTCCAACGCCGCCGCGTTTCGCCCTGAAAGAAATCGCTCCAGTTCGGACAATGCCTCACGCCCCGCCTCATTCCCCTCGGCCTTCCGCAGACGGTCGAAGTGAAGGGACAAGTCAGACCAGTCCTGCCGGCGCAGATACCGCCGGAGATTCCGTTCCTTGTGAACGAGACAGCGCTGGAACGCCGTATCCGAAAAGCACGCCGACACCGCACGCTTCAGGGCCGCCGCGCCGTCCAGAACCGCAAAGAGACCGCAACCCTTCGCCGGAGCGAATCCGCGCCGCTTCAGACGCTCCAGAAGACCCTTCGCAACCTCCTCGCTCTCCGACGCCCCAAGCTCGAAGTCGAGGAGCATTTTCGCCCCGTCGTCGGAAATCCCCAGGGCCACCAC
>JAVIWB010000717.1:0-17080 GCA_031893035.1 Dermolepida albohirtum
TCAAACCGGAACCCGCTACGACGTCGCGTTCTCGAGTTATGACCGGAAAACCGAAAATTTTTGCGAAAATTCAAACTGCCACTGCGGCCAAACGGTTCGCTCTACAGCGATGCGCTTGTGCTCATTTTAATCCTTGTGAAGAGTACATTCATTGGTGAAAATTTTGTGGCGATGGGACGAAAAATGTGGAAGTTATGGCCGTTTGACGATTTTTGCGATTTTTTTGAACCTCAAGCGATGAAATTTAAAAAACGGAAAAATCAAAGTGTGGATTTTCGACGTTTTGATACCTCTATTTTATGTATTCGAACCCGCTGATTACGAAAAACGCATCGGGAATGCGCTAGCTCTTTCGGTTCTCGAGATATTCGCGAAAAACTAAATTTGGTGAAATCAAAAAAAATTGCGATTTTCGCCGTTTCGATGGTCCTATCGTACGTATTTTGATCTCCTGATTCAGAAACAACCCCTACTTGGCATCGTATCTCTTACGGTTCTCGAAAAAAATAAAGTTGCGATTTTCGCCGATTCGATGGTTCTATCTTATGTATTTTGATCTGCTGATTCAGAAAATGTACCTATTTGGCATCGTATCTCTTTCGGTTCTCGAGATATTCGCAAAAAACAGTTTTGCAAGTTGCGAAAATCGCGAAAATTTTGGATTTTCGTTCAAATCGGCGTGCTATCTCGCGAACCAAGGGCCTCTCGGCGACGGCGCGGACACTGCCGGATGCGTATTGACGTCCGGAATCGACTGCTTCAAACCGGAACCCGCTACGACGTCGCGTTCTCGAGTTATGACCGGAAAACCGAAAATTTTTGCGAAAATTCAAACTGCCACTGCGGCCAAACGGTTCGCTCTACAGCGATGCGCTTGTGCTCATTTTAATCCTTGTGAAGAGTACATTCATTGGTGAAAATTTTGTGGCGATGGGACGAAAAATGTGGAAGTTATGGCCGTTTGACGATTTTTGCGATTTTTTTGAACCTCAAGCGATGAAATTTAAAAAACGGAAAAATCAAAGTGTGGATTTTCGACGTTTTGATACCTCTATTTTATGTATTCGAACCCGCTGATTACGAAAAACGCATCGGGAATGCGCTAGCTCTTTCGGTTCTCGAGATATTCGCGAAAAACTAAATTTGGTGAAATCGAAAAAATTAAAATTGCGATTTTCGCCGTTTCGATGGTCCTATCGTACGTATTTTGATCTCCTGATTCAGAAACAACCCCTACTTGGCATCGTATCTCTTACGGTTCTCGAAAAAAATAAAGTTGCGATTTTCGCCGATTCGATGGTTCTATCTTATGTATTTTGATCTGCTGATTCAGAAAATGTACCTATTTGGCATCGTATCTCTTTCGGTTCTCGAGATATTCGCAAAAAACGGTTTTGCAAGTTGCGAAAATCGCGAAAATTTTGGATTTTCGTTCAAATCGGCGTGCTATCTCGCGAACCAAGGGCCTCTCGGCGACGGCGCGGACACTGCCGGATGCGTATTGACGTCCGGAATCGACTGCTTCAAACCGGAACCCGCTACGACGTCGCGTTCTCGAGTTATGACCGGAAAACCGAAAATTTTTGCGAAAATTCAAACTGCCACTGCGGCCAAACGGTTCGCTCTACAGCGATGCGCTTGTGCTCATTTTAATCCTTGTGAAGAGTACATTCATTGGTGAAAATTTTGTGGCGATGGGACGAAAAATGTGGAAGTTATGGCCGTTTGACGATTTTTGCGATTTTTTTGAACCTCAAGCGATGAAATTTAAAAAACGGAAAAATCAAAGTGTGGATTTTCGACGTTTTGATACCTCTATTTTATGTATTCGAACCCGCTGATTACGAAAAACGCATCGGGAATGCGCTAGCTCTTTCGGTTCTCGAGATATTCGCGAAAAAAAATTTGGTGAAATCGAAAAAATTAAAATTGCGATTTTCGCCGTTTCGATGGTCCTATCGTACGTATTTTGATCTCCTGATTCAGAAACAACCCCTACTTGGCATCGTATCTCTTACGGTTCTCGAAAAAAATAAAGTTGCGATTTTCGCCGATTCGATGGTTCTATCTTATGTATTTTGATCTGCTGATTCAGAAAATGTACCTATTTGGCATCGTATCTCTTTCGGTTCTCGAGATATTCGCAAAAAACGGTTTTGCAAGTTGCGAAAATCGCGAAAATTTTGGATTTTCGTTCAAATCGGCGTGCTATCTCGCGAACCAAGGGCCTCTCGGCGACGGCGCGGACACTGCCGGATGCGTATTGACGTCCGGAATCGACTGCTTCAAACCGGAACCCGCTACGACGTCGCGTTCTCGAGTTATGACCGGAAAACCGAAAATTTTTGCGAAAATTCAAACTGCCACTGCGGCCAAACGGTTCGCTCTACAGCGATGCGCTTGTGCTCATTTTAATCCTTGTGAAGAGTACATTCATTGGTGAAAATTTTGTGGCGATGGGACGAAAAATGTGGAAGTTATGGCCGTTTGACGATTTTTGCGATTTTTTTGAACCTCAAGCGATGAAATTTAAAAAACGGAAAAATCAAAGTGTGGATTTTCGACGTTTTGATACCTCTATTTTATGTATTCGAACCCGCTGATTACGAAAAACGCATCGGGAATGCGCTAGCTCTTTCGGTTCTCGAGATATTCGCGAAAAACTAAATTTGGTGAAATCGAAAAAATTAAAATTGCGATTTTCGCCGTTTCGATGGTCCTATCGTACGTATTTTGATCTCCTGATTCAGAAACAACCCCTACTTGGCATCGTATCTCTTACGGTTCTCGAAAAAAATAAAGTTGCGATTTTCGCCGATTCGATGGTTCTATCTTATGTATTTTGATCTGCTGATTCAGAAAATGTACCTATTTGGCATCGTATCTCTTTCGGTTCTCGAGATATTCGCAAAAAACGGTTTTGCAAGTTGCGAAAATCGCGAAAATTTTGGATTTTCGTTCAAATCGGCGTGCTATCTCGCGAACCAAGGGCCTCTCGGCGACGGCGCGGACACTGCCGGATGCGTATTGACGTCCGGAATCGACTGCTTCAAACCGGAACCCGCTACGACGTCGCGTTCTCGAGTTATGACCGGAAAACCGAAAATTTTTGCGAAAATTCAAACTGCCACTGCGGCCAAACGGTTCGCTCTACAGCGATGCGCTTGTGCTCATTTTAATCCTTGTGAAGAGTACATTCATTGGTGAAAATTTTGTGGCGATGGGACGAAAAATGTGGAAGTTATGGCCGTTTGACGATTTTTGCGATTTTTTTGAACCTCAAGCGATGAAATTTAAAAAACGGAAAAATCAAAGTGTGGATTTTCGACGTTTTGATACCTCTATTTTATGTATTCGAACCCGCTGATTACGAAAAACGCATCGGGAATGCGCTAGCTCTTTCGGTTCTCGAGATATTCGCGAAAAACTAAATTTGGTGAAATCGAAAAAATTAAAATTGCGATTTTCGCCGTTTCGATGGTCCTATCGTACGTATTTTGATCTCCTGATTCAGAAACAACCCCTACTTGGCATCGTATCTCTTACGGTTCTCGAAAAAAATAAAGTTGCGATTTTCGCCGATTCGATGGTTCTATCTTATGTATTTTGATCTGCTGATTCAGAAAATGTACCTATTTGGCATCGTATCTCTTTCGGTTCTCGAGATATTCGCAAAAAACGGTTTTGCAAGTTGCGAAAATCGCGAAAATTTTGGATTTTCGTTCAAATCGGCGTGCTATCTCGCGAACCAAGGGCCTCTCGGCGACGGCGCGGACACTGCCGGATGCGTATTGACGTCCGGAATCGACTGCTTCAAACCGGAACCCGCTACGACGTCGCGTTCTCGAGTTATGACCGGAAAACCGAAAATTTTTGCGAAAATTCAAACTGCCACTGCGGCCAAACGGTTCGCTCTACAGCGATGCGCTTGTGCTCATTTTAATCCTTGTGAAGAGTACATTCATTGGTGAAAATTTTGTGGCGATGGGACGAAAAATGTGGAAGTTATGGCCGTTTGACGATTTTTGCGATTTTTTTGAACCTCAAGCGATGAAATTTAAAAAACGGAAAAATCAAAGTGTGGATTTTCGACGTTTTGATACCTCTATTTTATGTATTCGAACCCGCTGATTACGAAAAACGCATCGGGAATGCGCTAGCTCTTTCGGTTCTCGAGATATTCGCGAAAAACTAAATTTGGTGAAATCGAAAAAATTAAAATTGCGATTTTCGCCGTTTCGATGGTCCTATCGTACGTATTTTGATCTCCTGATTCAGAAACAACCCCTACTTGGCATCGTATCTCTTACGGTTCTCGAAAAAAATAAAGTTGCGATTTTCGCCGATTCGATGGTTCTATCTTATGTATTTTGATCTGCTGATTCAGAAAATGTACCTATTTGGCATCGTATCTCTTTCGGTTCTCGAGATATTCGCAAAAAACGGTTTTGCAAGTTGCGAAAATCGCGAAAATTTTGGATTTTCGTTCAAATCGGCGTGCTATCTCGCGAACCAAGGGCCTCTCGGCGACGGCGCGGACACTGCCGGATGCGTATTGACGTCCGGAATCGACTGCTTCAAACCGGAACCCGCTACGACGTCGCGTTCTCGAGTTATGACCGGAAAACCGAAAATTTTTGCGAAAATTCAAACTGCCACTGCGGCCAAACGGTTCGCTCTACAGCGATGCGCTTGTGCTCATTTTAATCCTTGTGAAGAGTACATTCATTGGTGAAAATTTTGTGGCGATGGGACGAAAAATGTGGAAGTTATGGCCGTTTGACGATTTTTGCGATTTTTTTGAACCTCAAGCGATGAAATTTAAAAAACGGAAAAATCAAAGTGTGGATTTTCGACGTTTTGATACCTCTATTTTATGTATTCGAACCCGCTGATTACGAAAAACGCATCGGGAATGCGCTAGCTCTTTCGGTTCTCGAGATATTCGCGAAAAACTAAATTTGGTGAAATCGAAAAAATTAAAATTGCGATTTTCGCCGTTTCGATGGTCCTATCGTACGTATTTTGATCTCCTGATTCAGAAACAACCCCTACTTGGCATCGTATCTCTTACGGTTCTCGAAAAAAATAAAGTTGCGATTTTCGCCGATTCGATGGTTCTATCTTATGTATTTTGATCTGCTGATTCAGAAAATGTACCTATTTGGCATCGTATCTCTTTCGGTTCTCGAGATATTCGCAAAAAACGGTTTTGCAAGTTGCGAAAATCGCGAAAATTTTGGATTTTCGTTCAAATCGGCGTGCTATCTCGCGAACCAAGGGCCTCTCGGCGACGGCGCGGACACTGCCGGATGCGTATTGACGTCCGGAATCGACTGCTTCAAACCGGAACCCGCTACGACGTCGCGTTCTCGAGTTATGACCGGAAAACCGAAAATTTTTGCGAAAATTCAAACTGCCACTGCGGCCAAACGGTTCGCTCTACAGCGATGCGCTTGTGCTCATTTTAATCCTTGTGAAGAGTACATTCATTGGTGAAAATTTTGTGGCGATGGGACGAAAAATGTGGAAGTTATGGCCGTTTGACGATTTTTGCGATTTTTTTGAACCTCAAGCGATGAAATTTAAAAAACGGAAAAATCAAAGTGTGGATTTTCGACGTTTTGATACCTCTATTTTATGTATTCGAACCCGCTGATTACGAAAAACGCATCGGGAATGCGCTAGCTCTTTCGGTTCTCGAGATATTCGCGAAAAACTAAATTTGGTGAAATCGAAAAAATTAAAATTGCGATTTTCGCCGTTTCGATGGTCCTATCGTACGTATTTTGATCTCCTGATTCAGAAACAACCCCTACTTGGCATCGTATCTCTTACGGTTCTCGAAAAAAATAAAGTTGCGATTTTCGCCGATTCGATGGTTCTATCTTATGTATTTTGATCTGCTGATTCAGAAAATGTACCTATTTGGCATCGTATCTCTTTCGGTTCTCGAGATATTCGCAAAAAACGGTTTTGCAAGTTGCGAAAATCGCGAAAATTTTGGATTTTCGTTCAAATCGGCGTGCTATCTCGCGAACCAAGGGCCTCTCGGCGACGGCGCGGACACTGCCGGATGCGTATTGACGTCCGGAATCGACTGCTTCAAACCGGAACCCGCTACGACGTCGCGTTCTCGAGTTATGACCGGAAAACCGAAAATTTTTGCGAAAATTCAAACTGCCACTGCGGCCAAACGGTTCGCTCTACAGCGATGCGCTTGTGCTCATTTTAATCCTTGTGAAGAGTACATTCATTGGTGAAAATTTTGTGGCGATGGGACGAAAAATGTGGAAGTTATGGCCGTTTGACGATTTTTGCGATTTTTTTGAACCTCAAGCGATGAAATTTAAAAAACGGAAAAATCAAAGTGTGGATTTTCGACGTTTTGATACCTCTATTTTATGTATTCGAACCCGCTGATTACGAAAAACGCATCGGGAATGCGCTAGCTCTTTCGGTTCTCGAGATATTCGCGAAAAACTAAATTTGGTGAAATCGAAAAAATTAAAATTGCGATTTTCGCCGTTTCGATGGTCCTATCGTACGTATTTTGATCTCCTGATTCAGAAACAACCCCTACTTGGCATCGTATCTCTTACGGTTCTCGAAAAAAATAAAGTTGCGATTTTCGCCGATTCGATGGTTCTATCTTATGTATTTTGATCTGCTGATTCAGAAAATGTACCTATTTGGCATCGTATCTCTTTCGGTTCTCGAGATATTCGAAAAAAACGGTTTTGCAAGTTGCGAAAATCGCGAAAATTTTGGATTTTCGTTCAAATCGGCGTGCTATCTCGCGAACCAAGGGCCTCTCGGCGACGGCGCGGACACTGCCGGATGCGTATTGACGTCCGGAATCGACTGCTTCAAACCGGAACCCGCTACGACGTCGCGTTCTCGAGTTATGACCGGAAAACCGAAAATTTTTGCGAAAATTCAAACTGCCACTGCGGCCAAACGGTTCGCTCTACAGCGATGCGCTTGTGCTCATTTTAATCCTTGTGAAGAGTACATTCATTGGTGAAAATTTTGTGGCGATGGGACGAAAAATGTGGAAGTTATGGCCGTTTGACGATTTTTGCGATTTTTTTGAACCTCAAGCGATGAAATTTAAAAAACGGAAAAATCAAAGTGTGGATTTTCGACGTTTTGATACCTCTATTTTATGTATTCGAACCCGCTGATTACGAAAAACGCATCGGGAATGCGCTAGCTCTTTCGGTTCTCGAGATATTCGCGAAAAACTAAATTTGGTGAAATCGAAAAAATTAAAATTGCGATTTTCGCCGTTTCGATGGTCCTATCGTACGTATTTTGATCTCCTGATTCAGAAACAACCCCTACTTGGCATCGTATCTCTTACGGTTCTCGAAAAAAATAAAGTTGCGATTTTCGCCGATTCGATGGTTCTATCTTATGTATTTTGATCTGCTGATTCAGAAAATGTACCTATTTGGCATCGTATCTCTTTCGGTTCTCGAGATATTCGCAAAAAACGGTTTTGCAAGTTGCGAAAATCGCGAAAATTTTGGATTTTCGTTCAAATCGGCGTGCTATCTCGCGAACCAAGGGCCTCTCGGCGACGGCGCGGACACTGCCGGATGCGTATTGACGTCCGGAATCGACTGCTTCAAACCGGAACCCGCTACGACGTCGCGTTCTCGAGTTATGACCGGAAAACCGAAAATTTTTGCGAAAATTCAAACTGCCACTGCGGCCAAACGGTTCGCTCTACAGCGATGCGCTTGTGCTCATTTTAATCCTTGTGAAGAGTACATTCATTGGTGAAAATTTTGTGGCGATGGGACGAAAAATGTGGAAGTTATGGCCGTTTGACGATTTTTGCGATTTTTTTGAACCTCAAGCGATGAAATTTAAAAAACGGAAAAATCAAAGTGTGGATTTTCGACGTTTTGATACCTCTATTTTATGTATTCGAACCCGCTGATTACGAAAAACGCATCGGGAATGCGCTAGCTCTTTCGGTTCTCGAGATATTCGCGAAAAACTAAATTTGGTGAAATCGAAAAAATTAAAATTGCGATTTTCGCCGTTTCGATGGTCCTATCGTACGTATTTTGATCTCCTGATTCAGAAACAACCCCTACTTGGCATCGTATCTCTTACGGTTCTCGAAAAAAATAAAGTTGCGATTTTCGCCGATTCGATGGTTCTATCTTATGTATTTTGATCTGCTGATTCAGAAAATGTACCTATTTGGCATCGTATCTCTTTCGGTTCTCGAGATATTCGCAAAAAACGGTTTTGCAAGTTGCGAAAATCGCGAAAATTTTGGATTTTCGTTCAAATCGGCGTGCTATCTCGCGAACCAAGGGCCTCTCGGCGACGGCGCGGACACTGCCGGATGCGTATTGACGTCCGGAATCGACTGCTTCAAACCGGAACCCGCTACGACGTCGCGTTCTCGAGTTATGACCGGAAAACCGAAAATTTTTGCGAAAATTCAAACTGCCACTGCGGCCAAACGGTTCGCTCTACAGCGATGCGCTTGTGCTCATTTTAATCCTTGTGAAGAGTACATTCATTGGTGAAAATTTTGTGGCGATGGGACGAAAAATGTGGAAGTTATGGCCGTTTGACGATTTTTGCGATTTTTTTGAACCTCAAGCGATGAAATTTAAAAAACGGAAAAATCAAAGTGTGGATTTTCGACGTTTTGATACCTCTATTTTATGTATTCGAACCCGCTGATTACGAAAAACGCATCGGGAATGCGCTAGCTCTTTCGGTTCTCGAGATATTCGCGAAAAACTAAATTTGGTGAAATCGAAAAAATTAAAATTGCGATTTTCGCCGTTTCGATGGTCCTATCGTACGTATTTTGATCTCCTGATTCAGAAACAACCCCTACTTGGCATCGTATCTCTTACGGTTCTCGAAAAAAAAATAAAGTTGCGATTTTCGCCGATTCGATGGTTCTATCTTATGTATTTTGATCTGCTGATTCAGAAAATGTACCTATTTGGCATCGTATCTCTTTCGGTTCTCGAGATATTCGCAAAAAACGGTTTTGCAAGTTGCGAAAATCGCGAAAATTTTGGATTTTCGTTCAAATCGGCGTGCTATCTCGCGAACCAAGGGCCTCTCGGCGACGGCGCGGACACTGCCGGATGCGTATTGACGTCCGGAATCGACTGCTTCAAACCGGAACCCGCTACGACGTCGCGTTCTCGAGTTATGACCGGAAAACCGAAAATTTTTGCGAAAATTCAAACTGCCACTGCGGCCAAACGGTTCGCTCTACAGCGATGCGCTTGTGCTCATTTTAATCCTTGTGAAGAGTACATTCATTGGTGAAAATTTTGTGGCGATGGGACGAAAAATGTGGAAGTTATGGCCGTTTGACGATTTTTGCGATTTTTTTGAACCTCAAGCGATGAAATTTAAAAAACGGAAAAATCAAAGTGTGGATTTTCGACGTTTTGATACCTCTATTTTATGTATTCGAACCCGCTGATTACGAAAAACGCATCGGGAATGCGCTAGCTCTTTCGGTTCTCGAGATATTCGCGAAAAACTAAATTTGGTGAAATCGAAAAAATTAAAATTGCGATTTTCGCCGTTTCGATGGTCCTATCGTACGTATTTTGATCTCCTGATTCAGAAACAACCCCTACTTGGCATCGTATCTCTTACGGTTCTCGAAAAAAATAAAGTTGCGATTTTCGCCGATTCGATGGTTCTATCTTATGTATTTTGATCTGCTGATTCAGAAAATGTACCTATTTGGCATCGTATCTCTTTCGGTTCTCGAGATATTCGCAAAAAACGGTTTTGCAAGTTGCGAAAATCGCGAAAATTTTGGATTTTCGTTCAAATCGGCGTGCTATCTCGCGAACCAAGGGCCTCTCGGCGACGGCGCGGACACTGCCGGATGCGTATTGACGTCCGGAATCGACTGCTTCAAACCGGAACCCGCTACGACGTCGCGTTCTCGAGTTATGACCGGAAAACCGAAAATTTTTGCGAAAATTCAAACTGCCACTGCGGCCAAACGGTTCGCTCTACAGCGATGCGCTTGTGCTCATTTTAATCCTTGTGAAGAGTACATTCATTGGTGAAAATTTTGTGGCGATGGGACGAAAAATGTGGAAGTTATGGCCGTTTGACGATTTTTGCGATTTTTTTGAACCTCAAGCGATGAAATTTAAAAAACGGAAAAATCAAAGTGTGGATTTTCGACGTTTTGATACCTCTATTTTATGTATTCGAACCCGCTGATTACGAAAAACGCATCGGGAATGCGCTAGCTCTTTCGGTTCTCGAGATATTCGCGAAAAACTAAATTTGGTGAAATCGAAAAAATTAAAATTGCGATTTTCGCCGTTTCGATGGTCCTATCGTACGTATTTTGATCTCCTGATTCAGAAACAACCCCTACTTGGCATCGTATCTCTTACGGTTCTCGAAAAAAATAAAGTTGCGATTTTCGCCGATTCGATGGTTCTATCTTATGTATTTTGATCTGCTGATTCAGAAAATGTACCTATTTGGCATCGTATCTCTTTCGGTTCTCGAGATATTCGCAAAAAACGGTTTTGCAAGTTGCGAAAATCGCGAAAATTTTGGATTTTCGTTCAAATCGGCGTGCTATCTCGCGAACCAAGGGCCTCTCGGCGACGGCGCGGACACTGCCGGATGCGTATTGACGTCCGGAATCGACTGCTTCAAACCGGAACCCGCTACGACGTCGCGTTCTCGAGTTATGACCGGAAAACCGAAAATTTTTGCGAAAATTCAAACTGCCACTGCGGCCAAACGGTTCGCTCTACAGCGATGCGCTTGTGCTCATTTTAATCCTTGTGAAGAGTACATTCATTGGTGAAAATTTTGTGGCGATGGGACGAAAAATGTGGAAGTTATGGCCGTTTGACGATTTTGCGATTTTTTTGAACCTCAAGCGATGAAATTTAAAAAACGGAAAAATCAAAGTGTGGATTTTCGACGTTTTGATACCTCTATTTTATGTATTCGAACCCGCTGATTACGAAAAACGCATCGGGAATGCGCTAGCTCTTTCGGTTCTCGAGATATTCGCGAAAAACTAAATTTGGTGAAATCGAAAAAATTAAAATTGCGATTTTCGCCGTTTCGATGGTCCTATCGTACGTATTTTGATCTCCTGATTCAGAAACAACCCCTACTTGGCATCGTATCTCTTACGGTTCTCGAAAAAAATAAAGTTGCGATTTTCGCCGATTCGATGGTTCTATCTTATGTATTTTGATCTGCTGATTCAGAAAATGTACCTTTCGAGATATTCGCAAAAAAAGTTTAAAGTTGCGAAAGTTGCAATCGCGAAAATTTTGGATTTTCGTTCAAATCGGCATGCTATATCGCGAACCAAGGGCCTCTCGGCGACGGCGCGGACACTGCCGGATGCGTATTGACGTCCGGAATCGACTGCTTCAAACCGGAACCTGCTACGACGTCGCGTTCTCGAGTTATGACCGGAAAACCGAAAATTTTTGCGAAAATGCAAACTGCCACTGCGGCCAAACGGTTCGCTCTACAGCGACGCGCTTGTGCTCATTTTAATCCTTGTGAAGAGTACATTCATTGGTGAAAATTTTGTGGCGATGGGACGAAAAATGTGGAAGTTATGGCCGTTTGACGATTTTTGCGATTTTTTTGAACCTCAAGCGATGAAATTTAAAAAACGGAAAAATCAAAGTGTGGATTTTCGACGTTTTGATACCTCTATTTTATGTATTCGAACCCGCTGATTACGAAAAACGCATCGGGAATGCGCTAGCTCTTTCGGTTCTCGAGATATTCGCGAAAAACTAAATTTGGTGAAATCGAAAAAATTAAAATTGCGATTTTCGCCGTTTCGATGGTCCTATCGTACGTATTTTGATCTCCTGATTCAGAAACAACCCCTACTTGGCATCGTATCTCTTACGGTTCTCGAAAAAAATAAAGTTGCGATTTTCGCCGATTCGATGGTTCTATCTTATGTATTTTGATCTGCTGATTCAGAAAATGTACCTATTTGGCATCGTATCTCTTTCGGTTCTCGAGATATTCGCAAAAAACACTTTTGCAAGTTGCGAAAATCGCGAAAATTTTGGATTTTCGTTCAAATCGGCGTGCTATCTCGCGAACCAAGGGCCTCTCGGCGACGGCGCGGACACTGCCGGATGCGTATTGACGTCCGGAATCGACTGCTTCAAACCGGAACCCGCTACGACGTCGCGTTCTCGAGTTATGACCGGAAAACCGAAAATTTTTGCGAAAATTCAAACTGCCACTGCGGCCAAACGGTTCGCTCTACAGCGATGCGCTTGTGCTCATTTTAATCCTTGTGAAGAGTACATTCATTGGTGAAAATTTTGTGGCGATGGGACGAAAAATGTGGAAGTTATGGCCGTTTGACGATTTTTGCGATTTTTTTGAACCTCAAGCGATGAAATTTAAAAAACGGAAAAATCAAAGTGTGGATTTTCGACGTTTTGATACCTCTATTTTATGTATTCGAACCCGCTGATTACGAAAAACGCATCGGGAATGCGCTAGCTCTTTCGGTTCTCGAGATATTCGCGAAAAACTAAATTTGGTGAAATCGAAAAAATTAAAATTGCGATTTTCGCCGTTTCGATGGTCCTATCGTACGTATTTTGATCTCCTGATTCAGAAACAACCCCTACTTGGCATCGTATCTCTTACGGTTCTCGAAAAAAATAAAGTTGCGATTTTCGCCGATTCGATGGTTCTATCTTATGTATTTTGATCTGCTGATTCAGAAAATGTACCTATTTGGCATCGTATCTCTTTCGGTCTCGAGATATTCGCAAAAAACAGTTTTGCAAGTTGCGAAAATCGCGAAAATTTTGGATTTTCGTTCAAATCGGCGTGCTATCTCGCGAACCAAGGGCCTCTCGGCGACGGCGCGGACACTGCCGGATGCGTATTGACGTCCGGAATCGACTGCTTCAAACCGGAACCCGCTACGACGTCGCGTTCTCGAGTTATGACCGGAAAACCGAAAATTTTTGCGAAAATTCAAACTGCCACTGCGGCCAAACGGTTCGCTCTACAGCGATGCGCTTGTGCTCATTTTAATCCTTGTGAAGAGTACATTCATTGGTGAAAATTTTGTGGCGATGGGACGAAAAATGTGGAAGTTATGGCCGTTTGACGATTTTTGCGATTTTTTTGAACCTCAAGCGATGAAATTTAAAAAACGGAAAAATCAAAGTGTGGATTTTCGACGTTTTGATACCTCTATTTTATGTATTCGAACCCGCTGATTACGAAAAACGCATCGGGAATGCGCTAGCTCTTTCGGTTCTCGAGATATTCGCGAAAAACTAAATTTGGTGAAATCGAAAAAATTAAAATTGCGATTTTCGCCGTTTCGATGGTCCTATCGTACGTATTTTGATCTCCTGATTCAGAAACAACCCCTACTTGGCATCGTATCTCTTACGGTTCTCGAAAAAAATAAAGTTGCGATTTTCGCCGATTCGATGGTTCTATCTTATGTATTTTGATCTGCTGATTCAGAAAATGTACCTATTTGGCATCGTATCTCTTTCGGTTCTCGAGATATTCGCAAAAAACAGTTTTGCAAGTTGCGAAAATCGCGAAAATTTTGGATTTTCGTTCAAATCGGCGTGCTATCTCGCGAACCAAGGGCCTCTCGGCGACGGCGCGGACACTGCCGGATGCGTATTGACGTCCGGAATCGACTGCTTCAAACCGGAACCCGCTACGACGTCGCGTTCTCGAGTTATGACCGGAAAACCGAAAATTTTTGCGAAAATTCAAACTGCCACTGCGGCCAAACGGTTCGCTCTACAGCGATGCGCTTGTGCTCATTTTAATCCTTGTGAAGAGTACATTCATTGGTGAAAATTTTGTGGCGATGGGACGAAAAATGTGGAAGTTATGGCCGTTTGACGATTTTTGCGATTTTTTTGAACCTCAAGCGATGAAATTTAAAAAACGGAAAAATCAAAGTGTGGATTTTCGACGTTTTGATACCTCTATTTTATGTATTCGAACCCGCTGATTACGAAAAACGCATCGGGAATGCGCTAGCTCTTTCGGTTCTCGAGATATTCGCGAAAAACTAAATTTGGTGAAATCGAAAAAATTAAAATTGCGATTTTCGCCGTTTCGATGGTCCTATCGTACGTATTTTGATCTCCTGATTCAGAAACAACCCCTACTTGGCATCGTATCTCTTACGGTTCTCGAAAAAAATAAAGTTGCGATTTTCGCCGATTCGATGGTTCTATCTTATGTATTTTGATCTGCTGATTCAGAAAATGTACCTATTTGGCATCGTATCTCTTTCGGTTCTCGAGATATTCGCAAAAAACAGTTTTGCAAGTTGCGAAAATCGCGAAAATTTTGGATTTTCGTTCAAATCGGCGTGCTATCTCGCGAACCAAGGGCCTCTCGGCGACGGCGCGGACACTGCCGGATGCGTATTGACGTCCGGAATCGACTGCTTCAAACCGGAACCCGCTACGACGTCGCGTTCTCGAGTTATGACCGGAAAACCGAAAATTTTTGCGAAAATTCAAACTGCCACTGCGGCCAAACGGTTCGCTCTACAGCGATGCGCTTGTGCTCATTTTAATCCTTGTGAAGAGTACATTCATTGGTGAAAATTTTGTGGCGATGGGACGAAAAATGTGGAAGTTATGGCCGTTTGACGATTTTTGCGATTTTTTTGAACCTCAAGCGATGAAATTTAAAAAACGGAAAAATCAAAGTGTGGATTTTCGACGTTTTGATACCTCTATTTTATGTATTCGAACCCGCTGATTACGAAAAACGCATCGGGAATGCGCTAGCTCTTTCGGTTCTCGAGATATTCGCGAAAAACTAAATTTGGTGAAATCGAAAAAATTAAAATTGCGATTTTCGCCGTTTCGATGGTCCTATCGTACGTATTTTGATCTCCTGATTCAGAAACAACCCCTACTTGGCATCGTATCTCTTACGGTTCTCGAAAAAAATAAAGTTGCGATTTTCGCCGATTCGATGGTTCTATCTTATGTATTTTGATCTGCTGATTCAGAAAATGTACCTATTTGGCATCGTATCTCTTTCGGTTCTCGAGATATTCGCAAAAAACAGTTTTGCAAGTTGCGAAAATCGCGAAAATTTTGGATTTTCGTTCAAATCGGCGTGCTATCTCGCGAACCAAGGGCCTCTCGGCGACGGCGCGGACACTGCCGGATGCGTATTGACGTCCGGAATCGACTGCTTCAAACCGGAACCCGCTACGACGTCGCGTTCTCGAGTTATGACCGGAAAACCGAAAATTTTTGCGAAAATTCAAACTGCCACTGCGGCCAAACGGTTCGCTCTACAGCGATGCGCTTGTGCTCATTTTAATCCTTGTGAAGAGTACATTCATTGGTGAAAATTTTGTGGCGATTGGACGAAAAATGTGGAAGTTATGGCCGTTTGACGATTTTTGCGATTTTTTTGAACCTCAAGCGATGAAATTTAAAAAACGGAAAAATCAAAGTGTGGATTTTCGACGTTTTGATACCTCTATTTTATGTATTCGAACCCGCTGATTACGAAAAACGCATCGGAAATGCGCTAGCTCTTTCGGTTCTCGAGATATTCGCGAAAAACTAAATTTGGTGAAATCGAAAAAATTAAAATTGCGATTTTCGCCGTTTCGATGGTCCTATCGTACGTATTTTGATCTCCTGATTCAGAAACAACCCCTACTTGGCATCGTATCTCTTACGGTTCTCGAAAAAAATAAAGTTGCGATTTTCGCCGATTCGATGGTTCTATCTTATGTATTTTGATCTGCTGATTCAGAAAATGTACCTATTTGGCATCGTATCTCTTTCGGTTCTCGAGATATTCACAAAAAACAGTTTTGCAAGTTGCGAAAATCGCGAAAATTTTATATTTTCGTTCAAATCGGCGTGCTATCTCGCGAACCAAGGGCCTCTCGGCGACGGCGCGGACACTGCCGGATGCGTATTGACGTCCGGAATCGACTGCTTCAAACCGGAACCCGCTACGACGTCGCGTTCTCGAGTTATGACCGGAAAACCGAAAATTTTTGCGAAAATTCAAACTGCCACTGCGGCCAAACGGTTCGCTCTACAGCGATGCGCTTGTGCTCATTTTAATCCTTGTGAAGAGTACATTCATTGGTGAAAATTTTGTGGCGATTGGACGAAAAATGTGGAAGTTATGGCCGTTTGACGATTTTTGCGATTTTTTTGAACCTCAAGCGATGAAATTTAAAAAACGGAAAAATCAAAGTGTGGATTTTCGACGTTTTGATACCTCTATTTTATGTATTCGAACCCGCTGATTACGAAAAACGCATCAGAAATGCGCTAGCTCTTTCGGTTCTCGAGATATTCGCGAAAAACTAAATTTGGTGAAATCGAAAAAATTAAAATTGCGATTTTCGCCGTTTCGATGGTCCTATCGTACGTATTTTGATCTCCTGATTCAGAAACAACCCCTACTTGGCATCGTATCTCTTACGGTTCTCGAAAAAAATAAAGTTGCGATTTTCGCCGATTCGATGGTTCTATCTTATGTATTTTGATCTGCTGATTCAGAAAATGTACCTATTTGGCATCGTATCTCTTTCGGTTCTCGAGATATTCACAAAAAACAGTTTTGCAAGTTGCGAAAATCGCGAAAATTTATATTTTCGTTCAAATCGGCGTGCTATCTCGCGAACCAAGGGCCTCTCGGCGACGGCGCGGACACTGCCGGATGCGTATTGACGTCCGGAATCGACTGCTTCAAACCGGAACCCGCTACGACGTCGCGTTCTCGAGTTATGACCGGAAAACCGAAAATTTTTGCGAAAATTCAAACTGCCACTGCGGCCAAACGGTTCGCTCTACAGCGATGCGCTTGTGCTCATTTTAATCCTTGTGAAGAGTACATTCATTGGTGAAAATTTTGTGGCGATTGGACGAAAAATGTGGAAGTTATGGCCGTTTGACGATTTTTGCGATTTTTTTTGAACCTCAAGCGATGAAATTTAAAAAACGGAAAAATCAAAGTGTGGATTTTCGACGTTTTGATACCTCTATTTTAT